>PVIU01034790.1:0-10985 GCA_004026605.1 Ondatra zibethicus | reverse complement strand
CATGTGATAATTGTCTTTCTGTGTCTGGGTTACCTCACTCAAAATAATGCTTTCTAGTTCCATCCATTTTCCTGCAAAATTTAGGCTGTCGTTATTTTTTTCTGCTATGTAGTACTCCATTGTGTAAATGTACCACATTTTTTTTTATCCATTCTTCGATCAAGGGGCATTTAGGTTGTTTCCAGTTTCTGGCTATGACAAATAAAGCTGCTATGAACATAGTTGAGCACATGTCCTTGTGGCACGATTGAGCATCTTTTGGGTATATACCCAAAAGTGCTATTGAGTTCAGTAGCATTTAAAAAGGTTAATTCTTCAAAATTTAGGATCATTCTGTGAATTAAGGTTTAATATTGGTCTTAGTTACGATTCTGTTACTGTGAAGAATTAATTACAGGGAGGCTACAGAGCTAAATAAGAGTAGCACATAAGCTCTCTAAGTGTTGGTAGAGAAACCTAGAGGTGGCATTCAGTGTAGTAATGTATCTCATACTTTAGGATATCAGATATGCAGTAACGTTAGAGAAATTAAGTGGCAGTTGGACTGACAGGTAACTCCTCAAAGTAACAGTGAAAGTCAAAAAGCATGTATTAAATGTGCTGGGAAAAAGTGAAGGCCTCCCTCCCTTCAACTCTTCACCCATGAAGATAGCTTGCACAAATGAAAAGATAAAAATACTTTTAGAAAGGTGTGTGGTGTTCCTGCAAGCCAGGAAGGACAAACATAGCCTGATAAATAACATAGGATTGGAAGCAAAACTAGCCCTGAAAGGCAAATGAGGGCTCTGGACAGAGTGTGCTTGTTTGTGGATGCCATTGACCCCGCTGGACCATCTTCATTTCCCTAAACATCTGTATGTGAGGCCCAAACCCTCCATAGTAACTACTCTCTGCACTTGACTGTCTCTGCTCTCGTTTCTCTCTGGCCTTCCTTTCAACCCTTGTATTTGTTCCCAACACAGGAATTGGGCCACTTTTAAAAACTACTTATGTGTGTGCATGTGTGAGTATAAGCCTAAACAAGCCCTTCTCACTGTGAGTGTAGAGGTCGGAGGGAAACCAGTAGTCAGCTCTCTCCTGCCGCCGTGTGGAATTCTAAACGCAGTTTAGCAGGCTTGTCCTCTAGCACCTTTACCTGCTGAGCGCTCTCACTGACCCTCAAACTAGTCCATTTTTAAACAATCTGTAATAAGATAGACCAAGTACTCTGCAGTACCAATTATACTTCTGTCACTGTCCCTCGGCCTGCACAGTCAGGGTGACATTTCAGTGTTACACCATTTCCTGGTGACAGAGAAGCATAGGCAGAGAAACTCATCCATCATCTTTATAGCTAGTAGTGGTGGAGCCACGATTAGAACGTAGACAGTCTTCTAGAGTTGAAGCTCCCAGATTATGCTCTTTTGAAGTCTTGCCTTCAATCCTCTGTACTTATCTTTTATCTCCCAGCAAAGCCCTGTCCTCACTCAGCTTCTCAGAATCCATGTTTTCCATTCCACCTTTTGTTTGAGACAGGGTCTCTCATCAACCTGGAACTTCACCAAGTAGGCTGGGCTGGCTCTTCTGGTCCAGTACAGATCCACCTGTCTCTGCTTCCCATCTTGCCCTTGCTGGAGTTCTGAATGTGCATCACCGTGCCTGGCTTGTTGCATGGGTTCTGGGTTTCCACACTCATGTTCTCGTGCTGGTGAGACAAGTGCTTCACTAACTGAATCATCATCTCCCTAGCCCTCTGATTTTAATATTCTAGCCTGTAGTAGTTGTTATGTTTTGTTCTCAGTGAGTAGGAACTGAGTCTCCTGAAAGTTTACAGGAGGTAATATTTTCAGATCTTGACTTGAATGCATCTACCCTGTTTTGCTTAGGCGATTTGTATGGAACTTCTTCCGCCTGGAGAATGAGCATCTAAATAACTGTGGTGAATTTCGTGCTGTGCGGGACATCTCTGTGGCCCCGCTGAATGCAGATGATCAGACACTCCTTGAGCAGATGATGGACCAGGAAGATGGAGTGCGAAACCGCCAGAAGAATCGGTCATGGAAGTACAACCAGAGCATATCCCTGCGCCGGCCTCGCCTCGCGTCCCAGTACGTATAGCCACCACTTCTGAGTAGAGTACTTCTTTAGTCTTTAGCATCACGTAACATTAGCTAACAAGCCCTAGACTGAACCAGATGAAGTTGCTGGTACTTGGCCATGCTTCCTCTCCAGACTGTAGTAGTAACCAGCCACTCCATATGATCAACTTCTGGAATGTCTTCATGAGTACATCAAATAAATGTCAGTGTATGGCCTACTAATTGGGAATATAAAAGAACATAGAAAAATATCTGTTGGAAAATAATTCACTTGATTCTTAAATATGGTATGTTTTGTAATAGATAACCTTTGGGTTAGTTTAGAAAGCCTATCATTTGTGTAACCTTGACCAAAGTCTTAAATTTCTGTTAGCACTCTTCTGTACATTGGATTGTATGTAGTTCAAAAGGAGATTAAGAAGAGTAAATTCTCCAGGCATGTAACACACACCTTTAATCCCAGCATTTAGGAGGCAGAGGCAGATGGATCTCTGTGAGTTCGAGGCCAGCCTGGTCTACAAAGTGAATTCCAGGACAGCCAGGGCTACACAGAGAAACCCTGTCTTGAAAGAAGAAGAAGAGTAAATTCATTATTTGTGAAAGTTACCCAGTATTATCATAGAAAGACCCCAACAAGTAGAAGCTATCTTATTAAATACATACACTAGGATTCTTATTGGCCATTTACTTTATGTTTCTAAAATTAATAGTAAGCATAGAATATCTGGTGACTGTAATGAAATTTAGAGAGAACAGATAGCAGACTGGAATGAAAGAGACTGAAGCTGAGCAGTTTTCTAAAGATAGGGAGTGTTTAGATAATACTATGAGTGGAAATGAAGGGTAGAAAGGAAAAGCATGTATCCAGAACTTAAGTGGGTGCGCTCACTTGAACTGTCAAAGACTGGCCAGGCATTTAGACAGTGGGAGCAGGAGGATCAGTTCATGCTTATCCTTGGCTACATAGCAAGCTCAAGAGTAGACCTGACTCAAAAAAAAAAAAAAAAAAAAAAAAAAAAACAAATGGCCAAAGACTGAAAACTGCAAGCTTCGTCTTGTAGGCAAGAAAGAAACATGTTCTTTCCGAGGAGTGATGTGAAAGGAGATTTTTAATGACACTGCACAATGTGGTAGGAAGTTGGGACAGTAAAGACCTGGATTGGGATCTTAACATTGGACTAGAAGGAACATGAAGGACGCGAGCAGAAGGTGCTGTAACCCGCTGAGCACGGGAAAGTAAACTAAGTCCTGCTGAGCTTTAGCTAGAGATTGGAAAGAGTGGAGAAGGGAAAATGCAGGAAGCAGGAAGCTGAGTCTTGGGCAGGAGGAAGAGCAAAGTAACAGAAGTCAACAGGGAAGTCAGCCAGAAGAGCATCGAATCAGCCAGGCTTCTGCCAAGGAGGGTTTTGACAGACTGGGACTCCGGGGGAACTGACTAGATAAGAAGAAAATGGGGGACTAGAGTGCCTCTCTGTGAAGGTTCAGAGCTACCAGCAGAGGGCAGTCCAAACACACTTTCTGTTTCAATTACCTTCACTTCAGGTGTTTAACGGGAAACTAGATGGCGACCAGAGGACGACATTTAGAGGTACAGGTTTATGCAGAAAGTGTGGGGAACCCAGGGTGAGCCCTGAGACTGACGTGATGATCCAAGCAGCTGTAGCACGTCACCAGCCTTCTGAAGGCCAACTTCCCCGTCTGCCACGTGGGGTAACTGTCTCCTTTCACAGGCACTGCCTTCACACTCGGGGCTGACGAGTTGCAGGACATTTTCATGTTACTTAATCCCATTTCACACAGTCCAAGAATCTCTGCACAGAGTCCTAAGAAACCGATCATTTTGTGCCAATTGGCAATCAGCAGTGCTAACCGTTTAACTGTATTATCATTGGGTAGTCGATACTCAGACTCCCGTCTTTGTTTTTGAGAGCTACTCTGATGTTTAAATATAACCCACTGTTGTTCCTGCTTGTCCACCTTCTGCAGTAGATAGTTCCTGTTTAGGATGAGCACTGTATGAGATCAGTTACATGTTTGTTCCTCTGATTACCCTAGATCCAAGACTCGAGACACTAAGGTATTGATAGAAGATACAGACGACGAAGCTAACACTTGAATTCTCTGAAGTCTCGATTAACATCCTTGGTTTCCTACTCTACAATTCTTCCCTTGACCAACGCAACCTCCAGCACCTTTTTCCAGCTGAGAACAGGAGAAAACAGAACACGTTCCCGGGCTCTTCAGATCGGGTCCTATGGACTCGAGCAAGCTCACTGTGTTTCTCTTCTTTTCTTCTGGTTTAATCTTCATTTTCTATTTTTAAAACAAAAACTTCATTTTGCCAATCAGAGGATGTTTTAAGGAACAAAAAACCTAATATCTTATGGATTGTTTACAATCACAAAGACACAGATGCCCATCAGGATGAAGAACAAGCATTGGAAGGAGGCCTCTGGACGGCATGGACATAACTCAGCTTCTGCCTAGCCCGGTTTTGACTGTTTGAAACCGGACACTGGTTTTTAAATTTTCTGTCAATTTCTGTGGAGAGTTTCCCTTCCTTCCTAGCCAGCATAGCCACTGGCAGCACTTGCAGGGAAAGTGCAGCTGGAGCAGCACCCTCCTCCATGAAGCTACTTTTTAATTTGATGTGGGTTTTCTCATTTGGGGGGGGGCTTTGGGTGGGTGGGGAATATGATGTATTCGTTACATATGGTCTTCTCATTATTTATGAAACTTAACCATAAATGAATTATACTACTCCTATGAAGGGAGGCAGGAGGAACTAGGTTAGATGGTATTTGGGAGGGCCAAGCCCACATACCTTTTCCAAGAAACAGTTTGTACTTTTCCTCTTTCGTTTTAACTTTAAGCCAAAGTTTTATTGCTAAATTTTAAGTTGCTGCTCTAGAGTCCCAAGTGTCACTGTCATGACCTGGCATCCACTTGCTTCCCACTGGTAGACATTCAGAGCAAAGGTTCTGATAGTTGTGTCTTTAGGAACAGGTGCAGGATACACTCGCCCATTTACCAGTCCCAACAATGAAGTTCTGCCATCTGCTTCTGCATGTAGGAGAAGCGAGTCTGAGTTCTCCTGGCTGAATGGAAAGGCAGGCCTAATTTCAGACTCTTCACACCCTTATTAAATATTTCCCCTTCTGATTTCATCTACTTAACCCAGAATTTGATCAAACTAAAAGTCTTTTGTGGGGACTTGTACTTTTGAGCATGTAGAACAAATCCTTCATCCTTCAAATTACATTGACAAAGAAGACCTTGGCAGCCATTTTTAAGGCCAGCAGTATTAAAAAGTGAATGTTGGATTTTATGACCTCCCATGATAGAAACCTTTTAAATCTGGGACCTCTAAACCTGGCCATACTTTTAAAACTATATTTCTTAGAAATTTCAGGCTATAAATATACATCTTTATTTCTTTATCTCATCCTGTCTTCCTAAATTCTGTAGAGAAACCTAAAAACATACATTTGACTTTCTTGAAATGGTTGGTATCAAATTTGCTATTCTTCAGGACTAGGGGATAGATTATTGGTAGCAGCGATGACCTGGCATTCTTGAGACCTTGGGTGGGGAGGAGAACCACTCTTTAATAAAATTAATATAAATACTAGAAAAAGGTAAGGTCAGCTGTAGTGCCCCCACCCAAGGGATCTAGGAGAGCCATCACAATCCATTCACTTACGCCCTTTTCATGTTAACTTCAGACAGAGAATTGCAACTAGGAAGACAGCCATCAACACTTGCTCTGTTTTAAAAAGTTGGCTGCTTCCCTTTAACCTTCCTTTTGTCGTGAGCCCTGCCTATGCATCATAACCATCCCTCGTTAAAGTTACCGCACTACTAAAATTCCACCTATTAACTCATCAACTTCCTTTTAGAAAGGGTTTCTTTCATTTTTATTCTGACAGAGTTCCAATTTTTTTCTTCTTTCAGAATTGAGATTTTTAACACATACATTCATATCACCGAAAGTACATACAATGTTGTAGGTTCTCTTGCTTTTTGTTATTCCAAGCATGTCCCTTGCCCCAAAACTAAAGAACAAACATTTATTTTTAAAAAATAAATTTTAAATAAATTGTATACTTTATAATAATCAGTGCTAACAATTTAGAGACCCTTTGTAAATTAAAGGTTGCATTATTTCTATTTAGAATTTTTTTTTCCTAACCTGGGTTTTTGTACTTTAAAGTAGGTGATAGATCTCACTGGTCTCTGAGGTAACATCAGCAAGTACTAAGACTCTATAGAAAAGTCCAGTGACCTATGATTTCTTGTACAAATAAAGTCAGTGGTACTGTGTATCCAGAGCCATATGAATTGGCAGCTTTTTTCTCTGGGAGTCAGTCTGTGTGTGACTTGCAGAAACTCACACAGTTGACTTCCACTGTTCCAACTCCTTGATGTTTTCACGTCAGTTAACATGTGGCCAGCTTGGTCTTTCTCCACCTGTTTGGATCCAGGCCCTAATCAGTATTATTTCTTTCATAAATAATGCAGTGATAGAGTGTATTCATTTTTGATGTTTGTCCTGTTGTCTACTCAAAGTAAGGCTTACATGTTCTCCAGCTTACCACGGCAAATGCCCATTACTTTCTTACATACTCCAGCTTCATCTCCCTAGTTCTAAAGAATTACTTTATCCAACAAATTTGGGAAACCAAGCATGCATTTCAGTTTTTCCTTTGAAAAAGGCAATATGCACTTTTCTCTCCTTGATTTCATCGGCCCTAGGCACTGTGAACAGTGTGTCCTGCTAATGTTCAGTTGCATAATCCTCTACCCTGAAACTCCTGATGGAAATCTTAGAAGTGAATCCATACCACAGTCATGTTACAGACTAACCCTTAATTTTAGTTTTATTTGAAAAGGACTCCATTTTTAATAGCGCTTAAAATATTCCCAAAAGGAATGAAATAGAGAATAAGTCTGTTTTTCATTTTATACTATGTAGAAAGCAAAGGAGTACAAAGAGCTATTAGCGGTTTGTTCCTAACAAATACATGCCTATAGCAGAAGCTGCCATGGCTTGACAATGGATTGTTGATGTCCTCTCATGCAGAGACAAAGGCGTGATCAGAGATGAAGTCATCTGACAGTTTAGTGTAACAGTCACGTGTGTCATGTCGGCTTTTTGTCTCCAGCACCCTATTATTAGAAGACTCCTTAGGTTCAGGGACACAATGTGAAAGAATGCCAGTAACTCAGCAAGAACCTGGACGAACTCTTAGAGGAGGCCCTACTTCCTAGAGCCATGACTCCCAGCATTCTAAATGAGAGCACTGCTGTTCCAGCGGAGTCAGTTCACAGGTGGTGTCTTCCTGACATGGCTCCCTAGTTTCTGAATAGATGGACCTAGAGTGGAACTGAGCCACACAGAAGCACATTAGCACTGAGTTGGAGATGACAGAGAGGACTTGGGCCTTGGCAGCAGGAACAAGGCACTAGGTAAATCACATAACCTTTCCGTCCCTCTCTGCCTCCAATTCCTGTCACTGCATCATTTAAAAATAGTTCTTTATACCTAAATTCAATTTTCTGAGCAGTAACTACAGAGATTTCTTATTCTAAGGAAAGAATTTAGAAATAACACTGTCTGTGACATTATTATAGTAAACCCTGGGATTCTCTAAAGTGATGATACTATTTCATCAATATGTTTTAGGTTGTCATTCTTTTACTAGTTTAATAAAATTTGCCTCCCTTTTAATAGATACATCTTACTGTAAACAGTGTGCTCTGGTGTCTAAAATTAAGGTAACTTCTTAAACTAAAAGTCGGTCGTGTTGAATCTTGATCACCCTCGACTTCAGAAACCATACTTTTCTCTAATAAACCGTGTCATTATTGACCAAGTGAAAATAGTAATTTAGATTGAATTTTGAAAACAGTGATCTGTTTTCTACTTGGTCTAATTGGTTTTGGCTGGTCATTCACTTAAACATGGATTTCTGCGGTTCTGCTACCAGTCATGATATTAAATCCTAAAGCTCCCAACCTGCCTATTTCAAGTTTATACAATGTCAGAACATGTGGTTGTGTAGGACAGAGCTGGTTCTGGTTTTGTTGTAGTATCCATTTGTGGCATACCGTGTGACAGATCAGCCTTCTAGCCAGCATTAACCACACTTTACTCAGTGAATAGTAGCAAAAAGCAAAAGCATCTCCTTAGATTTGAAAGAGCTGAAGTCAGACAGTACAAACGTTTGCCTGATGGAGAAGAGGTGCTGATGGGTGTGACCCAAACTTTCAAAGCCGATACTGAGATGCCCCCAGAAGCAACCTTCAGAATGTATTTTCTTACGTTGGATGAGGAAGTGAGGGGGGCAAGATGAGTTTTCCCTGAAGTGGGGAGAATCCTGTCAATTTACAACTGAATGTGTTTCCTTGTAACAGACCTTCGCTTTATTTTATTAAACCAATGCCAGCTTCAGGTTTTTTTTTTTTTTTTTTTGTATGGTGCCATCCTCCTAGGAGGACAATCAAATGACCTATTGTTTGCCTTGGATTCGGTGTCTATTGATTCTCATCTTGTGTACCTCTGAACTTAATTTCTACTTGGCGCCTATCCATGTGAGCCACCACAAGTCAGAGGGCAGCTAGCAGCACTGCTGCATGACTATGGACCTGTGAGAAAGGGCAGGGTCCTGGCTCTCTGTTTCCAGACGCTATCCCTGAAGTTCTTGCCTGCACTTCTCCCAACTTCCTTAGCAAGACTGCTGTGCTGTGGACAGGGAGAAGGAGTTTTTGTGACATTGTTATCGTTTGAACTGTTAAGGTAAAATTGTAAACCACTCCTATTTCATCTGCAAAAAGAACAAAACCCTTGAAGCTTTATCACATTGTGAAGACTCTGGGTTAGCACAGGAGCTTGTATTAATGAAGAGTAGGACAGAAATAGGGTGAAACTTGCTATTTTTCTTTCAAGTCCTCTCTCTACTGTGTTACACACACACACCCCTCCACCCCACCCTATCGTGTTGGTCAGAGGATGTTGTCCTGTGACTCCCTGAGCTATAGTTGTCAAGAGTAACTATGGATTGTGATTAGTCCTCTGTGGGTGACTCTTGCCCCCCTTTACCCCCTTGCTTTCTTCCCTACTCTCCACTCTGGTGAATGGAAAAGGTGACGTCAAAGAATCAATGCTTGCTTGGATTCACGTCGTATCTGTGACTATGCTATTAGCTGTCTCCTTTTTCCTTCTATGGGTAGAATTCTTATGACCTGTGGAGTTCCCTTCTGGATAAGTAGGTTAAATGCACAATGTGGTACTGTTCTATAGTTTCTAGATGGTTAATGTGCTTATGTGTTTTTAAAAGAAAATAAGTGATTGGTTTCAAAACTCTGGCCTTTTTCGTTATTACAAGCTCTGTTTTCCAGCAGTTGGCCGACTTGTCTCCGGGGAGTGCTTCGTGTCACCATGTGCCCTTCTCTCTGGGGGTCTGGGATTCTTGATCATTATTCCCCTTAGTACTAATAAGTATATAGGCCTAACACAAACAGCTTACAATGGTGAATTAGAAAAACAGAATTTACCAAATTCAAAAACAAGTTTTTAAAAAGGCAGGTATAGTCGTCTATGCCTCTCATCTCCAGCACTTGGAGACTGAGGCATGGGGAATTGCTATGAGTTTGAGGCTGAATAGTGAGTTCCAGGCCACCTGGACTAGAGAAAGAGAGAGACCCTGTCCCCAAAACTCAAATAATCTTAAATGACTTTTTTTTTTAAGGTATGGCTCTAAAACAATGGAATTGACCCAGCAAGTTTTATCTTTTCTTACACAAAGAATCTCAACTATTAAATGAGATGCTGTGTAACGCATGCTGGACAGCAGTACCCTTGTTGCCTCACAGCTCATGCCCAAGGTGGGGAATGCAGCTCTTCCTGCTGGGTCCTGACTAGGGGAAGTTGGGAAACTCACTGACCCTGAGATGAAAAGAGGGAAATGATGAAAAGAGGGAAATGGTCGGCTGACTGAGCGGTAGAGCCGTCACCTTCATATTGTTGCTGCCTCTCTGTCTTCTGTTTCTCTGCAGGCTGAGAACTTTGTGGTGATGGGGTTTCTAAGCCAGCGGGCTAGGCTGTAAGTGGTGTGAACCATCAGAGTCACCCCTTTCCTGTAGCCCAGCATTTGTGTGTCTGTGGCCTCCATGCTTGCCAAATACACAGCACTGTAGTTACTTGTGAGCCAGTGGGCAGTTTTAATTTTAATTAAGACCCAGAGCAGATTAATCTGTAATCCTAGATAATCCCAGAAGCCCAGTGGCTCTTTTTACCACTGCAGACACATCCAAAATCCTTGGACATTCAGCATCTGTATCTTTTTCTGATTTTTTTAATTAAACCTTTTTCAAAGGTTATGGAAATAATAGTCAGTTTATCCTTTCTGACTTCCCACTTTCCCCTTAAAGGCATTGTTCTTATATTTTTAAAGATTTACACATTGAGTCCCTGCCATGTACTCAGTCAACATTATTTGGCTTTCACTGAAGTTGGTTTTGTTAACTTTATGAACCTGAGATGGTAAAAGTTACTTTTATGAGACCATTAGCAAAATGATCTAGACTCCTGGGTGTTTGCATCCGGAATAAGCTGGATTTTCTCTCCCAAATCACAGGGCCTCTTCACCCTGTCTGAGTAAAACCTATGCTGGGTACTTTTTTTTTTTTTTTTTTTTTCCATACACTGTTTTGTTTTATTTTTTCCATTCAAGAACATAATTAAAGATAAAAAAAAAATTTTTTCCTTTCTTCCCCTTCTCCCGGTCCCCTCCCACTACCCCCCACCCCTCCTCCCTCCCCCTTCTTCCTTGAAAGAGGGCATGGTGCCCTGCCCTGTTGGAAGTCCAAGGCCCACCCCCATCCCTCCTGGCCTAGGAAGGAGTG
>PVIU01034789.1:0-10958 GCA_004026605.1 Ondatra zibethicus | reverse complement strand
ATTCTTACCGTAAACTAGGAGAAATATGCCTTTGGAAACACACTTCATATTGATGCTCCTTGGACACATTTTGCCTTCAGCTATGACTGTTAGGTTAAGTGTTGGCAGTGCTGTGCTTGGAAGTAGCTTCAGAATGTGACCAGCATCTACAGATCAGGCTGTTTCTTATCACTTTGATAAGAGGCCTCATACTTCCCAGGCATCACTACTTATTCTAGAAATATATTTGTGTTGTTTGACTTACATCATATACAAATGACAACTTGTAAGATATGCCATTCTCTGCAAGGGTTTTCCCAACTTGCATGAGAAAAAAAGAAAAGAAAAAAAAAAACACAGCCCCAGTCTGAGATTCTCCTCTCTTTATTTTCAAATTTGCTCTTAGTCTAACTAAAACTATACATAACTGAATATTTATAAAACACAAAGAATGTGTTAACTTTAAGATGAATATATATCATATATACATATATAATAAAATATCAAAATAATTCCATTATTAAGAAATTACTTAATCTCAAAAATATTTAACCCAAACGTTTTCAGGTGTTATCTGCAGATAATCCCATACACAGAAAACAAGCAAGGGTCTTCTCTTTGGCCATTCAAATATTTAAATATCAACAAGAGTCTAATGGTGTAGGAGGGTCCTTCTGTATTTGGGTTGCTTTTATTGGTTAATAAAGAATCTGCCTTGGCCTTCTGATAGGGGAGGACTTAGATAGACAGGATTAAGAGAAGAGAATGCTGGGAAGGGGACTGAGCCAGAGAGAACCGCCCGCCATGAAGCCCGCCAGGTCACACACGCTGAATCTTTCCGGGTAAGCCACTACTTGTGGTGACACACAGATTATTAGAAATGGGTTAAACAAATATGTGAGAGTTAGCCAATAAGAGGCTAGAGTTGATGGGCCAGGCAGTATTTCAATGAATACAGTTTCCGTGTAATTATTTCGGGTACACACCGGGAGCCGGGTAGCACAAGGGGCCCTGTGCCGGGAACCAGGCAATGGGAACGCAGCCCGAGCCCCTCATTACAACAGTCTAATTTACACCAATTGGCATAAGATGGGTTGTGATTGGAACTCCTCTTCTACAATGCTCAAGCTGAGCACTAAAGGTACTCTCACCTGGCTACAGACCTAGATAGTATATCTCTATCCTTTCTAGACGTCATAAAGTTCTAGGGTAATAGAACTGAGAGGTGTCAGAATTTATGCAGAACACCCATGTCTTCTTAAGCACATGGATCTTACTTAAAAGCCTATTCCCACCAGGAGTCTCAAAGTGACTGCAGAAATGCCTTCTTTTCAGGAAGCTCAAGATCCTCTTGGCAAGGCTTGGGTGAAGCAGCTTCAGGAATCCAACTCTTCTTTAGAAGTTCACATGCTGATGATAGAAGGGCATATACTGATGACACATCACCTTGACTTCCCTATTTGTCTCTTATTACTTTAATTAAAATATAATTTACCTCCTTCCCATCCCTCCCTCCAGCCCTTTCCACCAGCCCCTTACTCTCTATCATTGTTACACACACACACACACAATTACATAGCAAAACTTATTTAAAATACAAAATCTACCAGGTGCTGGTGGGACACACCTTTAATCCCAGCACTCAGAAAGCAGTTGCAGATGGTTCTCTGTGAGTTCAAGGCCGGTCTGGTCTACAAAGGGAGTTCCAAGACAGCTCAGGCTCCACACAGAGAAACCAGTCTTGAAAAACTAAAACATACAAACAAACATAAAAATAAAATAAAGAATCTTTTGTCTCCTTGATACCTGAGAGAAGTGTTGAAACTAAAGTATTCACAACGGCTTTCCAAGGACAGAACACAACTCACAGTTACCTCTTTTTCTTCACCTTGTGGTTGGATTGTTCCCTATCTTACAGTTACCGATAAATTTGCTAACTGAAAATGAGGGAGGTATGTCAACATTTTAGATATGAAGACTTCATTGTAAATTATTTTTGAAAAATAAAACCTAAACTGGATTTACACAGGTACCTTATGGAAAACTGATTAGTCTGCTCTGTTGTCCAAGCAAGTGGGAACAATGTTTGGCAGATTTGTTTTCAAGAAGATAAAATGGAATTCCTCTGATACCACATCTTTGGGTCTAAATCCAGCATGATTTTAGTTCATTCAAACCTGAGCATTGTTTTTGAAAAAGTCTTCTTCGGTCCTAGGGGAATGAGTGGCCTTTCTTACTTCTGTCTCCATTTCTCTCAGTGTGTGTCACTCTCTCTGTCTCTTTCTGTCTCTGCACCTTCTGTCCTCATATTCTGTATGGGTGTGCCCAAATATTTGATTCCTTTAATTTCATATATTTTCTCTATACAAACCTTTAACATTAAAGAGATTAACAACTTTGGTAATCCCTATCATTCCATAAAGGCACACCAAATGTAGCATAAGCAATGCTTGAGACAATTTGAAAGTATTTCAGGTAGGTGAAAAAGCAAACATCGTGTTTAATGTTTTTAATGACATGTAGACATCTAAAGAATAATATAACCAAGAATTTGGTATTACAAAAATTCTGTAGAAGTAATTATGTTTTGAAATTTCCATAAATAAAAAGAACATTACACCAGATATTTGGCTGGATCTCATTAGAGTAATGATTATCTATCAATGTGAAACCAGAAGTTTCTATTAGATTATTTTTCCAAGCACATAATACTGTGGGATTAGATTCTAACCCATATTGTTTATGTGAATAAAGTCTGCAAAAGAAGATTTTCTAAAATAATATTAAATACTGTCACATTAACTTGAAAAGAAAAATTATGAATGCAATCTGCTATGTTGGGAAAATCAATGGCACAAAGAGAGAAAGTTAATTTATAAAAATGTGTAATAAACAAAGTGATAGGTACAACCCCCCCACCCCCGACTGATGACATGGACTTCAAGTCTTAGCTCCTTTGTTGTGCTAAGTCCTTAGGCCTGTTCATTATGATCGCCACTAAAGAATGGTCAGTATTTGCCCTTGCTCTCAGCCTATCTCAATGTGGAAGAGCAGACTTCTTAGATGGAAAGGAAATTCACAGACTAACTGAGTTTCCTTAGTGTATGCTAAAACAGGAAATCTGTCTATGCTGTTTTGGCCTCACTTTCACAGTGTGAGATGCATTCTCGGTGCACGGGAATATGAAAGACCACATACAACGGAAATAACTAGAGACATAGATTACTCTCTATACCATAAATCTTCATTGTAAATGAAAATTATGTGTTTTTAATTTAAGAACAACAGGTAATTGTCATCTTAGGGTTTCTACTACCGTGACGAAACACCATGAACAAAGAAAGTTGGGGAGGAAAGAGTTTGTTTGGTTTATGCTTCCACAGCACTGTTGATGATCAAAACAAGTCAGGACAGGAACTCAGAACTGGACAGGAACCTGGAGGCAGGAGCTGATGTAGAGGACATGAAGTGATGCTGCTTACTGGCTTGTTCCTCATGGTTTATTCATCCTGCTTCCTTATAGAACCCAGGACCACCACCCCAGAGATAGAATCACCACCACTGGCTGGGCGCTCCTTCATCAATCACTGATTTAGAAAATGCTCTACAGGTTTGTATACAACCTCATCTTTTGCAGATACTTCATCAATGGAGCTACTCGATCTCTTATGACTCTAGTTCATGTCAAGTTGACATAAAACTAACTAGCAGAACTGTGATATAAAGGGAAAACACAACTAATGAGATGACATTCTCTAAAATATTTAATATTTAAGGGAAAATCAGAGTTTAATTTTCTCACAAAACTCATAGGACATATAACATATAGCTGAAAATGATAAGAATGAAATACTGATAAATTTTTATTGCCATTGTATAGTTTGTATTCATTGTTTTTACTTTTTATGTCAAGAAAGCCTTTTAGATATGTCTTAGATGTTTATGTGCAAAGAAAGAAAAGCAGTCTGTATAACAATCTACCTGTGAGTACCCAGAGAGAAAGCAGAAACAGTCTTGATAAAGATTCCTGTGGAAACGTACTGCTAATTATAAACCACAAACCAAAACATGAGAACTACTTTTCAAAAATATAAAATATGTATACTAAAGAGTCTACTGTGTGACTCACTGTGTCATACTACAGCTTCCATGATGAGATTTTTTTCCTCTTTTGTTTCTTTTCCCTAACTTTTGTTTTGTTTTATTTTGTGGAGGAGGCCATAAGGGCAGAGGGTGAATATGAAGGGATGTGGAGGTGAATGGGATAAAGATGCATGATGTGAAAGACACAAGGAATAAGTAAAAAGAAAGACACACACACACACACACACACACACACACACACACATTGCCCAGTATTATCTCATTGAGATTTTCAAATAATATATCATTAGGCAGATACACACTGAAGCTTTTCAGAGTATATAGACATACCCTGTAGAGCTGAAAGCCAACAATGAGTGAGCACTCTGACTCACTGGCCCATATCCTCAGTCCTTTGTTCCTCATTACATGACGTCTGTAGCTCCTGACCCTGACAGAGACCCTGGCCAACATCAGCAAGGTGTGAGTTGGGTTCCCTCAGAAGAAAACTTTCAAGAAATTGCTGTTACTTAATCCCTATGGGGACCCTAAAGGGTAACGTTCAAGAACTCCTGTACAGGCTAGGTCTTATGCACCCATTCTCTTTCTCTCATTTCTTGCCTGCTAGCTGAACTCCATAGCAACCTCAGACACTACCACCTCCAATCAGTTTTCCTAACATGAACAATGATCTTACTGTCTCACATACTTTGAGTTGTATTATTTATTCAACACACACACACACATACACACACAGAGAGACAGAGAGAGAGTTTACTTCCAGAAAGGCAGGCTGAAACTAATAGCCATTCTCAAGAGAGATCTCAAGATGAAATTAAGAAGAAATCACAGCAAATTAATATCACAACAGTTACTGTCTTCATGGATATTCAGCACATGTTCCCCACTCATGGGAGAATCGGTGCTGTGAGGTAAGGTGAAATGATCTTGAGCTAAAGCAAGGCATTATGCATCTAAATTAGTTTTTCTTCCTTAAAGCAGCTTTTCTCCTATTCTAAAATATTTTAATTAGTCTATTAAAATTGTCTTCTGTACCAGAAAAAATAATATATGAATAGGTTA
Organism: Ondatra zibethicus; assembly: GCA_004026605.1. Lineage (NCBI taxonomy): Eukaryota > Metazoa > Chordata > Mammalia > Rodentia > Cricetidae > Ondatra > Ondatra zibethicus. The sequence goes on along the minus strand of PVIU01034789.1, from coordinate 5,813 downwards.
AAGAACAGAAAAATGCTGCCCTGTGAGACTGAATCCAATTTTATGATGATGGAAAAATATAATGAAGATAATGTGAAACACAACTAGATTAATCTCACCAAGGACCAAAAAGTGTGGGCAGTCAGGATGAAGGAAAGAACATTTAAATGGAATGACTTCCTACAGTGCCAGGATGTGTCAATCATTGCAAGCATTGCTGAAACCTTGCTGCATGTGCAAGGTCCTAGGTATGATCACCAACCCATAAAATAACACAAATAAATAAATTTCACCCAGGAGATATTAAGTTTATTAATATACTAATATCAAACATACCTTTCATTGTAAAGAACTCATAGAACAGAGTCGGGGATAGATAATCAATTCTGAGGAAAATAGCCCAGTGCTACAAAGAATGTAGATATAATACACCAAAGGAAAGAAGATGCATCTAAATTAGAGACATAAATATCTGGTATTAAATGGGAGGCACAAAGCACTGAGGGGTACTGAATATAGTGAAGTACAGAGAATGAATTGTACCTCAGTGTACAACGAATGAAATACAAATGTCATGATGACTCCATTACTTTGCATGCTAACCAAATCAATTTTAAAAATGTTAAAACATATTGGTAACTGGGCAATTACTATATTTTGAAGTATGTGTTAAGTGAAAACGACATTAGACAATCAAACAAAGGTTCAGAACTAAGTGAAGAGACAAATACACCCAAAGGGCATAGTCATGATACACTTGAACCTGAATGAACCCATAAGTGGATAGAAATGCTTTCAGTGGTAATTTCAGTGAATTATTGGAAACAGTATAGATTAGCAAGGAGGTGGAGATTTCTCCAGGCTATGCTTTGAAAGGATCCTCTTGTATCTGTAGGTTTTTAAGTTAAGAAAACTACCCAATTGGTAAGAATCTGTAAAAGCTCCTGTCATGGCTCTAACTAAACACCAACAAAGTGTCTAGTCTAAAAGAAATGGAGTGCAGCTACAGTAGATGAAAAAAATCAGTCTATCTACTTAACTATCTAGCTATCATCTCTCTATCTCTCTATCATCTATATATCTACCTACGTACTACCTATCTATCTACCCATCTATCATGTATCTATGTATCTATCTATCATCTATCTCTTTATCTTCGTTTCTATCTATCATCTATCTACCTACCTACTTACCTATTGTCTCTCTCTCTCTCTCTCTCTCTCTATCTATCTATCTATCTCCTGTCTACCTACCTATTGTCTATCTACTTATCTATTATTTAACTATCATCTATCTATCTACCCCTCTCTGTTAATCCCTCCCCTTCCTTTTAAAAGAAATCATAGAAACTTAGTCAAGAATACCAAAAAACAGAATAGGAAAGCCTCTGCTAATAGCTAGGTGTTAGTACAGCAAACACTAAGCATACCCTATACCTGCCAGGTAGGCAAAGTATCTCACAGTAAAGTCTGTTGGCCAAATAGCAGAATAAAGCCACTAGACTATCCATTCAATATATGATGAAAACTGTAAAGTCTGCTATTCCTGCTTCATATAGTCACACAGTGTCTAGAAAGATTGACACCCTGCATCTATGAATTAATCTAGTATCCATATCCTGCTTTCCATTGCCCAGACAGCAAAGGCTCTTGGGAGAACAGTAACCACTAGGCATGATGAAACAGAAAAATCATGTTTTGTCAGAATGTAAGGAAATATTCATGACAAATATAATCCCTACAATCAAGGTATACCAAAGAGAGGCAAGTAATGACAAATATAATTCCTACAATCAAGGTATGCCAAAGAGAGGCAAGTAATGACCAAAGTTGGGTGGAATAGGGACATTGTGATCAAATTATATTGTAGGGAATTCTCAAAGAATTAGTAAAATATCCACTTTATAAAATCAAAGAAAGACATGAAGTACATTCATCCCAAAGGAAGAGGATTCTTCTATCTTGTACAAGGTTATCACTAAAATTTCTTTAATAAGTAGAGTTGGACAAACTGATGCAAGCAAATCAATACTAAACTTTCAATAAAGGGTATAAACTGTGAGGAAACTATTCATTCCAGATATAGAGGAGAATATAAAGTCACTATAGTAAACACAATATGTGCTGGAATATGAACTGACAAGTAAATCAGTAAGTTCAACAAAAAGCTGAGAAATATGTCCAAAAGACAAATAAACTTAATTTCTGATATGGATGGTGTTTCAAGTCACTGGGGCAAAGCTAATATTTTGATTTGTGGTAGGGAAGCCCTGTGCAACTACAAAAAAACAAATACAATTAGGTCTATTTCTCATATGTTCTATAATGATAACCCCAAAGTAAGTATCTAAAGGTTAAAAAGTAAAAATACCAGACAGAAAAATGAGATACTTCTTTAACATTGTGGTGAGAAAAGGTTTTTTGGCCCAAAACTTAAATATGATTTGACAAATTTTTATATGTATGTGGCACGGTGATAAGCCCATGGTTACAAACCCAGCATAACAAATTAAAAAGATAATGTTAAATGGACTTTTTCAGTCTCTGTGTATGATATTTACATGTGTATAATGTTTACATGTGTCTAGGTACACATAGGTGGTCACACAGGTATAGGTATGTACGTATGCATCTATGCAGAGACATAGCAGGAACCTTCCTCAATTTCTCTCCACCTTATTCACTGTGGCAGAGTCTCTCAATTGAACCCAGAGGTAGCATGTGCCCCTGGTATAACTTGCCAGTTTCTTTGGGGGTCCCCTGTACTCTCTTTCTAAGCCCTAAAATACAGGCAGACAACCACATCAACCCAGTATTTGCATGAGTTCCATGGACCTAAATTCTCTGCCTTCAAAATAGTGAGACAAATGCTTTTCCAACCCAGCCATCTCCCTAGTCCTGAAAGCTCCAAATTGCTATCAAGCGTGTACAATGTATATCAGATAAACGGCTCTGTATTAATGAGTGTTCCCCTATACTCCCAGCACTTGGGATGCTAGGGCAAGAATTTAAGGAAGGCCTGGGCCAGAAAGTTTCTAACTAGGCTGGGCAATGCACAGAGACTGTCTCAAAATGGAAAGCTGAACATGTAATGCATAAGAAGAAGAAAAATATTTATAAAGTTAACTCCTAATACAAATGCAAATGAAAATTAAGGTGATGCATTTTCTAATCTGTCAGTCTGGTAAACACTGAACATCTAGAGAAAGAGGAACTGTGTGACCATAGTGTTTGAAATATAATCAGGTTAAGTCTGGACAAGAATCTGTCAAGACCCAGCAAAACATAGGCATGACTCTGTGAACCACACACTGCCTTCTAGGGACCCATCCTAAGTGCATAGCCAGAACCAGAATAAAAGAGATGTGTAAATAGATATTCACTGCTTACTGCATTCTTTATAAGTACAAACTATCATAAATGTCCTGTATGACACTATGTGGGAGAATTAGGGAGAAAAAGATACATTCAGAAAATGAAGTAATTATAGGACATGTGGGCATATGTGTGTGTGTGTGTGTGAAAGAGAGGGGGGAAGAGACAGAGAGAGAGGCAGAGAGAAAGAGATTCTGTCCTCTCGAAATTTTTTGTTGAAATTCTTACTCTGTCATCTCAGAAAGTAACTATATTTGAAGTTGTCTTTAAAGAGATAATTTAGCATCAAGTTAAAATGGAGGTGGAGCTACTTCAGTAAGATGGAAGCTTATCGAGAAGAGGAAATCTAGGGACTAGCAGGATGGTCCAAATGTTATGAGCACTAGCTGCTCTTCCAGAGGACTATTGTTTAATTCCCAGCCCTTAAATGGCGGATCAAACCAGCTGTAGCTCCAGTTTCAGGGCATATAATGGCCTCTTTGGCTTGCACAGGGACTACATGTATGTGGTACACACATGTGTGTGCAGACAAAACACCCATAAACATAAAATAAGAATAAATAAAATCATAAAGGTATCTATCATAGAAAGAGGAGCTCTAAGCACAGATGCATAGCAGGGAAGACAAGGTGCAGACATGGGGTGGGGCAACAGGTATTTCCGAGAAAAGGACAGAAGGCCCTGAAGAAATAAAACTGCTGACATCAGAAAACTGCAGCCAGGCCACTGAGAAACCAATTTTCTGCTTTTTGAGGCAACCAGTTAATGGGATTTTGTTATGGAAGACCAGACAAAGGAATGAAATGGTTAATTTTGAAAATCAAATTGCAAAAGAAGATTACAAACTACATTCCTTGTAAGAAAGATAAGCACGTAAGAAAAAATTTCATTTCTTTCTTTAATTCTATGCCTACAAGCTAGAGTTGCTTCTGGTGTAAATACACAACTTCTTTCTAAGCATGAAAAAATAGCACAAGTCCAAAATAAAGGACATTTTACCAAATGGCTAACGAATGTTTCTTGAAAATGTGTCTGTTCTAAAAGACAGAAAAGATGGAGATAATAGGAGAGATGGGAGAAAACTGGAAAGAAATAACAGGTAAATATATTCCTAGATTGGGTTCAGGGGTTTACAGTTTAACTAATAAAATGCAACAAAATTACATTTGGGGTTCTGATAAACTAAAATGTTCACATTAAAATAAGTCAAATAGATGAATTAATATTCTGGACTGATTTTGCAAACATTCCCCTGTCTAAAATTATTTCAAATAATAAACCATGAAATGCATATATTAACTAGTAAATGGATCTCTGTGAACAAAGCAATAGTCTACATTACACATAAATTAGGAAACTTGTGGAAACAAAGATAAAGTCTTTTGTGATGAGCTCTGTTGGATGAAGAGACTGTGATTGGTATATTGTGAGAAGGGCTCAAGACATATTATAGTTATCTTTTTATTATAAAAGATATATATATAATGTCTGAGAAATAGTACAGAAGATTAAGGTATACTACATTTTAATACATGTTCATTATAAAGTGATTAGCATAATCAAGCAAATTAGCATATCCATTACAACACACATCCACAAAATCTTATGCTGAGAACACACGTATGTTCCATCATTTAGCAAATACCAAGCACACAACATAGTACTATTGATTCTAAACTCCCTGCTCTACAGGAGTGCCATCTTCATCCTGCATAATTAATCTTTTGTAACCTTTTACTAATAATTCCTCATTTTCACCAGTTCCCATTATCTGTACTTTTCTTCTCATTGCTATTCTCATTGCTCCTCAATATTGTATTACATCTATGAATGTGTCTATGTGTGTGTATTCCTGACTCTGTGTGTTTTGGAGAAGGGATGTGCCAAGGCACATATATGGCTGTCAGAGAACAACATGATCTCCATGTGAGCCTGGGGACCAGACTCAGTACAGGCTTGTCTGGAGGCACCTTACTGGCTGAGCATCTTGTTGGCTCTACGTTCAGTTATTTTATATCTCATATTTAAGTGAATGTTATATTTTCATTTCTGTTGCCATAATAATAAATTCTGATTTAGTGGGATAAACAGTTTATTTCAGCTTATACTTATAGTTCCCAGTTGAGGGGAAGTTGTGACAGGAAATAAAGAGGAACCTAAGACAGAAATCATAGAGGAATGCTGCATACTAGCTTGCTCACTGACTCATGATGTGGGATTTCCCTCTGTAGGCTGTGATTTCCATTAATGAATAAAGAAACTGCTTTGGACCTATAGCAGGGCAGGTGGGAAAAACTAAAATGAATGCTGGGAGAAAGAGGGGCAGAGTCAGAGAGAAGTCATGGAGCTGCTGCCTGAGACAGACGTGCTGAAACTTTGCTGGTAGGCCATGACCTCATGGTGATGCACAGATTAGTAGAAATGGGTTAAATTGATACGTAAGAGCTAGCCAATAAGAAG
>PVIU01034788.1:0-10985 GCA_004026605.1 Ondatra zibethicus | reverse complement strand
AAAAAAAAAAAAAAAAAAAAAAAAAAAAAAAAAAAAAAAAAAAAAAAAAAAAAAAAAAAAAAAAAAAAAAAAAAAAAAAAAAAAAAAAAAAAAAAAAAAAAAAAAAAAAAAAAAAAAAAAAAAAAACACTTTTCCTAAAAGAGGGAGGGATAGAGAGATGGATCATCCATTAAGAACACATGCTGCTCTTCCATAGGACCAGAGTTCAGTTCCCAAAGCTCACATGGTAGCTCACAACCATCTGTAACTCCAGTTCCAGGGGATCTGACTCTTCTGGCCTCTGTTGGCATGTGGTGCAAATACATATATGCAGACAAAACAAAATATATATAATAAAATAAAAATAAATTTTAACCATTTTTAACTTATATAAATAAATAATTTTCAAATGGAGGAGGACTGGAGAGATGGTTCAATGGTTGATAGCACTAACCGGGTCCTCTGGAAGAGCAGCTAGTGCTCTTAACTGATGAGCCTCTCTCCAGCCTGACAGTCTGATTTCATGTCTGTTTCTAGTTCATAGTTAAGACCCAGGTGCAATACAGAGTGCCTACCATGGCTCAGTACAGTTTGTAACTCCAGGGAGTCGGACACCCTCTTCCGGCCTCAAGCAGCAGTACACATGTGGTACACAGATTCACATGCAGGCAAAACACCCAAACACATAAAACAAATTTAAAAATTCAAATAAAGGCGGGCGGTGGTGGCGCACACCTTTAATCCCAGCACTCGGGAGGCAGAAACAGGCAGACCTTTGTAAGTTCGAGGCCAGCCTGGTCTACAAGAGCTAGTTCCAGGACAGGCTCCAAAGCTACAGAGAAACCCTGTCTCAAAAAACCAAAAAAAAAATTTCAAATAAAAATATAACAATAATTAATTTATTAATTATTAAATATTAATTATTTAATATTGAAAGCAAGGTGATTTAAAACATCAGCTTTCTTATGTTCTGGTTCTGTTTTATACTACTTTTCATAACAAATAAAAGGGACCAATGATCAGAGTTAAGCTGAATTATTTATATGTTGGTTAGCTACTATTTTCATATTCAAATCAGACCACTCTTTGAAGAGTAAATTCTTTAAAGGTTGGGAGATGATTTTATTAGAACAGGTGGAGATTACAACACAAAATATGAGATAAAGTAAAGAATTGTTAACAAAACCTTTCCCTAGAAATAGTTTAGAAACTGGAAAGCAAACAAAAGAAAATACCAATGAAAACATCTGTTTCCAGAGCCAGATGGAATGATGAACTCCTGTGATCTCATCTCTCAGGAGGCTGAGGCAGGAGGATAGAAGGCAAGCCTGCTCTGGGAAGGAAGACCTGTTTCAAACAAACAAGCAAATGTATATTTATGGAAAATAAACAATAAAAATCTCAGTCCTCCTTTAATCATAAAAAGGTAATATAAAAAGTGACAGAACATAAAGTTATCAGATTACATGTTACAGAGTGTCGTGTGTGCCTGTAACCACAGCAGTTTCCAGGTGGAGGCAGGATGATCCAGAATTCAAGGCCCAACCTGGTCAGTCTGGACTAGAGTGAGTTACAGAAAAGCCAGGGCTATATAGAGAGACCCTGTCTTAAAAAAATTAATAATGAATTTGGAAAAGAAGGTGGTTGACAACAATATCTACTGAACATACTTTAATAGATATCAACAGTTCAACCTTGTGGATGCATTTAGAAAAGTCCTTACAAATAAAAAGGGATCCGCAAATCTCTCAGCATTAAATTTAGCCGACTCTGTTCTTTATCACATTTATTTCTTTTCTCTGAGTGCAGGTGTGTGAGCATACCACAGACACGTGTGGAGGTCAGAGGGCAGGTGTGTGAGCATACCACAGACACATGTGGAGGTCAGAGGGCAGGTGTGTGAGCATATCACAGACGTGTGGAGGTCAGAGGGCAGCTTGTGGGAGTGGGCTCTTCCTTTCACTACATGGCTTGGCACCAACTGTCTTCACCCACGGAGACAATTTTTCCAGAACGTCAGAAACAATTATTTCAAACCTACAGTGAAAAATAAATAGCTTTGTTTTCAGCTAACATTTTTTTATCTCAAATTCAGAGGTGTTTGAGAGTATTAAAAGCTTATGATCTACCCAATCACTTCCCTCAAAACCGTTCTCCGTGTTAAATGAGGAAATTAAGGGGGTAGTTCACAATGTTTTATATAAACACGTCATGGAGGGATGTGGTCTTTATGTTTGAGGTGATGGGAGTCGCACCACGGTCACCCAAGGTCCCCACCCTCATGAGTGTATTCATCACTTTTGTTGCTGTTGCTGCTGCTGCTGCTGTGACAAAACCCCTGGGAGATTTATTTAAAAGAAGAAAGACTTAGTTTGGCCGTCTGCTTCAGAGATGTCGGTCTGTGATCACTCTGTCACTCCTTATCACTGTAGGCCCAAGCATCCTGACGCAGGACCCTGGGAAGCCACAGAAGAAGGAGGCAGAGAGGCAGAGGAAGCATCAGGAGAGCACACCCTGGTGACCCGCTTCTTCAACCACAGTCCGTTTAGCTATGAATTCATCAATAGATCATCAATGGATTAAATCGTGATGAAGACAGAAGTATAATGATCCAGTCACTCCTCACTAGCACCAAGGGCTGGGGCTTTGCAAGGGACACTTCTCATGCAGCACCAAGCCAGCCCTCTGCCACTGAGCCCTGCAAGTAGCTTAATGGAAGAAACGCCTGACAAATGGTCTCAGAAAAAATTTTTTTTAACAAAGTTGACTTCCAAAATGCAAATATTACTGAATGTCCTTCAGTCCTCCTGACCTCTATGGACAAAACATCAACAAAAACTCGAGTCAAATTACACAGGATGCAGACGTGCTTGTTAATAGAAAAAGAACTTAGGGATAAAGTAAGCTCATTGGAATGGTTACTCAACTTATTTTAGAATTTATTCAGGCAACACTACAAGCCGTATGCCTTTGAACTTGACACTCTCAACCAGCAGAGAATCAGAGAATGAGACTGAACCTCAGCTATGTGATGGACTCCAGAACATTTTGTAAGCACTCCGCCTAGCTACCTAACATAGTTGCTAAAGCCAAAACGCTAGAAAAGAATCAGAAGTTGCCTATGAAATGTTGAAACTGATAACTGGTGGAGTTTTGAAAAGAGATACCTGGATTTTTTTTTAATTGAAAAGGAAACAAAATACACAGGTATAAATTTGATCTGCAGTCAGCATCATATTCAAGTTATTATATCAGATTCAAATAATGTAAGCTGGCATTGCATTTACGCGAAAATACCACCCCCTCTTTCCCTCTCCCCACCTCACCCACCTGACTCCCACCCACTGAGCAGTTTCATTCTGCCACATCCTGGGGCCTTGATGCTCTGGAGTGGTACAGGCCTACGGCGATGGCCCCAGTGACTCGTGGACCCTGAAATGAAGTGAAAACACAGTCCTCCCTCAATTCCTTCCTCACGAGTATCTGTGATAGTGACTGGAGATAGCTGGCACACCTAGGTTTCTAGAGACATTACTTTCCTATTCCTAGCCCAGAAGCACCATTAGAGCAATAAGAACATTAGAGGCTTCCGTGCTTCTCCTGCAGGGAAAAATGATGGAAGTGTTTCCCCCTGCCCAAATTCCTTTCAGTTAGACTCATGATTCATGACAGGGCTGTAAATGGTAGAGACTCCTTGAAGTAAGAGTTTGAGCAAGCAGTTTGCAAGGGAATCTCGTTGTGGGATTCATCCACATTGTCCTTTCGGCATCATGTTGTGGAGTAGCCGTAATTGTTTCCCCTTTACCACGTTGAATTATGCAGTTTCCACTACAAGTACACTACGGTTTCCTAAAGACAACAAGCTTCAGCCGGGCGGTGGTGGTACATGCCTTTAATCCCAGTACTCGGGAGGCAGAGGCAGGCGGATCTCTGTGAGTTCGAGGCCAGCCTGGTCTACAAGAGCTAGGTCCAGGACAGGCCCCAAAGCTTCAGAGAAACCCTGTCTCGAAAAAACACAAAAAAGACATCAAGCTGCAGTCTTTACCAATTCTCCTGCCCTAAGGAAGAAATAATTTCATTTTTTTCTTCTCTATTTTTGATTATTTTTGGATACTAAAACAAAAACAAACAAACAAACAAAAAACCCTAGTGAGATGCCTCAGCAGAGAAAGGCACTTGCTGCTGAGCTGATGACTTGAATCTGATATACAGGGCCTTCCTGGTGGAGAGAACAGGCCCTTACAGGTCATCCTCTGATCTCCATACCTGCGCTAAAGCATGCACAGACCTCCTCACCACACACACACACACACACACACACACACACACACACAAATGTAATTTTAAGAAAAAAAATTAAATCAGCTCTTACAGCAAAGGTTACACTTCTGTCAATAACACTCATCTGCCCTGTGACCATGCTCACACGCTTCTCCGCAGGGTACATTTTAAATCCTTTTCAATGCTAAAATGGTGCTTGTCTCCCTTGATTTCAAATAAATTGCAAACCCATCGCTGGCTGACTCTGCTTTAGCACGCACATACCCACACTAGCCTCCTCCTGATGCTTGAGGGGATTTTGTTTTTCCTTAAACACAGCATATAAGGATTGCAATCTGGACACAGGGAGGACACAGAGCCCCACCTCTGAACACCTTTACCTTCTAGTGGGCAAGACCATCATCATTTCCTCACGGGAAGGGAGTGTGAGAGTAAACATTCCGACCGCTGTGAGGTTTCGTGGATTTCCCCTGCAGCCCAGTCCACCGAGCAAGCAGCGCCCTGAGTTTTACACTGTGTGTTTATTCAGGAGAGCTGGGGAGGAGGCCAGCTGAAATTAAGGGAGAAGTGACCAGATTGCCTCTCACGCTGCCAGTGCCTTTCAGGTTCCAGTTCTGGTTTTATGTGACTCTGTGAAGAGCTGGTACTCAAGAGATAGGCTGATGGCGCCTTAGATAAGCTGTAGAGATGAGAAGGGGAGAGGCTGAATTAATTCCAACTGTTTAAACTGGGGTAGCTTTGTAGAGAAGGTAGCATTTGACCACAGCCTTAAAAACAGGCACGCTTCCATGAAGGACGACTGGGTGGAAAGCACTTTAGAAGGATGCTGTTCGGTAAACAGTAACCAAACTGAAAAGTTGAGCCAGCTGGGCCAGAGCGTTTCCAGTTTAAGCTCAGCCTTGACTTACATAGCCAGAGCCTGCTGAAGAGAGATAGAGACAGAGACAGATAGGCAGAGAGACAGGGATGGGAAGGGGTGGGGGAGGAGAGGAGGGGAGGGAGGGAAAGGGGGAAGGGAGAGAACAGTGGAGTATTAAAGTCATCCATTATTACTGTGTTGGGGTTAATCTGTAACTTTATATTTAGTAGCGTTTGTCTTATAAAATTGAATGCAACCATGTTCAAGGCATACATATTTAGAACTGTAATGTTCTCTTGATAGGTTGTTCCCTAAATTGGATGACCTTTTTCTCCTCTGAGTACTTTTGTCTTAAAGTCTATGTTGCCAGAGAGTAGAAAAGTGATGCCTGCTTATTTCCTAGTTTTGTTTGCTAGGAATGCCCTTTTCCATCTCTGCAGACATAGGGATGCTCAACATCTGCAAATCAGATGAATGGACCCAGGGATAGAAGTCACACTATCATCTTAATGGATGCAAGAAAAGCCTTTCACAAAATACAACATCCCTTCATCATGATAAAAGTCCTGAAGAGAGAGCCAGAGGAAACAAGCTCCACCAGGAGCAAATCCAGCCCTGGGAGCCAACCCAGTCCTGGGACACTGGCAGACCAGGATTGAGCCAATGACCTGACTCAGAGTCTGCGACCTCCACCAGAACCGGAGTGGGACTGCACCAATTATCTAAGACACACAGAGAACAAGCTCTGCCAGGAGCAAACCCAGTCCCAAGACACAGGCAGATCATGATTGACCTAGCAACCAGATCCAGAGTCAGCGATCTCCACCAGAACAGGTACAGGGAGTAACCACTGAGAGAGTGAGCCAGAGCCAGAGACTGCTGAGGGTCCGGACGTGAATCCGGGACCTTCAAGGGAGTAGACCTGAGCCAACACCCTGGTGGGTCTGGGTGAGAGTCTAGGACATCCCAGGAACTAGGCCAGAGCCAGGACCTCTGCCAGCCTGGGCGTGAGTGAGGCTGGGTCCTCGGAGGGAATAGGCAGAAACCAGAGATCTCAGCGGGGCCAGGCTTGACTCTGAGACATCAGAGAGAGTAGGCCTGAGCCAGGTCCTCTGTAGGTTCGGGCATTGGTTTGGTACATCAAAGGGAATAGGCAGGAACCTGGAACCGCTGCAGGTCCCAGAGTGAGTCTGATACCTCTGAGGAAGTAAGCAGAACCTCTGTGGGTTCGGGCGCACCCGAGCCTGGAACCTCCCAGGCAGTAGATCAGAAACAGAAACCTTTCCAGGTCCAACTCCAACCCAGGGACTTCTGCAAGGGGAACCCAGATGAGGATTTACAGATACAGGTCAAAGCCTGTAGGTAACCTAAGCCAAAGTTGCCCTGAGGCAAGGAGTTCCACTTTGCCTCAAATTCCACAGGAGTGGAACTGAAAGAGACTCCTAGAACAGAGAAAGCCTGAGGAAACAAGCTCCACCGGGAGCAGAAGACAGGAGCAAATCCAGCCCTGGAAGCCAACCCAGTCCTGAGACACTGGCAGACCAGGATTGAGCCAATGACGTGACTCAGAGTCTGCAATCTCCACCAGAACCGGAGTGGGACTGAACCAACTATCTAAGACACATAGAGAACAAGCTCCACCAGGAGCAGAAGCCAGGAGCAAACCCAGTTCCAGGACACAGGCAGATCATGAATGAACCAGCGACCAGATCCAGAGTCAGCGATCTCCACCACAACAGGTCCAACTCCAAGCCAGGGTCTTCTGCAGGAGGATATCCAGACCAAAATTTACAGAAACAGATCAAAGCCAGCAGCCTAGGCCAAAGTAGGCCTGACACAGCAAACTCCAAGGGAGCAGACCAAAGCACAGGAGCACTGAGCTACCTCCAGGAACAGGAATAACCAACAGGGTAACTAGAACTGTGACACTGACTATACCACAAGGAAAACCATCTTAGCTTTGGATTCACTGGCACCTAAAAGATTATTCAACAGAATCTCAGACAGCCCCAACTACACCTATTAGAGGAAAAGATGAGTAGAAAAGGTAAGATTACATGCTACACCACAAAGAGCAACACAATACCAGTAACCTAAAGACCCTACAAAAGCAAGACCTGAACAACCAAATATGGATGAAACAGAAGGAAATGATCTAAAAAATAACCTCAAGAGAATGTTTGAAATTCTTAAAGATGAAATAAGAAATTACCTTAAAGAAATGGAGGAAAAAACAAACAAAAAATGGAAAATATCAGCAAATCACTTAAAGAAAACCAAGAAAAAGAACTCAAACATATAAAAGAAACCATTCAGGACTTGAAAACTGAGATAGAAAAAATAAAGAAAACACAAGCAGAAGGAATTATAGAAACAGAAATCATGAGAAAAAGAGCAGGAACCACAAATGAAAGCATGAACAATAGAATATAAGAAAAGGAAGAGAGCATCTCAAGTGCTGAAGATAAAATAGAGGAAATAGACTCATCAGTTAAAGAAAACATTAAATCTAACAAAAGCTTAACCCAAAATATCCATGAAATATGGGACAACATAAAAAGGCCAAATCTTAGAATAATAGGTATAGAAAAAGGAGAAGAAGTTCAACTCAAAGGCACAGAAAATTTACTTAACAAAATCATAGAAGAAAACTTTCCCTACCTAAAGAACGATATGCCTATGAAGATACAAGAAGCTTACAGAACACCGAATAGACTGAATCCAAAAAAAAAAAGTCCTCTTGCAACATAATAATCAAAACACTAAACATACAGAGTAAAGAAAGAATAATTAAGAGCTGCAAAGGAAAAAGGCCAAGTAACATATAAAGGTAGACCTATCAGAAATACACCTGACTTCTCAGTAGAGACAATGAAAGCCAGAAGGTCATGGTCAAGCATTATGCAGACATTAAGAGACCATGGATGCCAGCCCAGACTACTATAACCAGCAAAACTGTCGATCACCATAGAAAGACAAAACAAGATATTCATTGACAAATCTAGATTTCACCAATACCTAGCCACAAGCCCAGCCCTACACAAAATAATAGAAGGAAAACTCCAACCCAAGGAAGATGGCTACACCAACAAAAACACACACAATTGATGATCTCATTACAGCAAATCCCGAAGAAGAAAAAAATGCACAAATTAACATCGCCAACGATGAAAACCAAATTAACAGGAGATAGCAACCACTGATCATTAATATCCCTTAATGTAAATGGACTCAACTCAACCATAAAAAGACACAGGCTAACAAACTGGATACGAAAACAGAATCCATCCCTCTTCTGCATACAAGAAACACATCTCAACCTCAGAGACAGACATTGTCACAGAGTAAAAGGTTGGGAAAAAATATACCAATCAAATTGACCTAAGAAACAAGTGGGTGTACCTATCCTAATATCTAACAAAATAGACTTCAAGCTAAAATCAGTCAAAAGAGACAAAGAAGGACATTTCATATTAGTCACAGGAAAAATCCATCAAGAGGAATTTTCAACACTGAACATCTATGCCCCAAATACAAGGGCACCCTCATATGTCAAAGAAACACTTCTAAAGCTTAAATCATATATTAAACCCCACACACCTGAATCATCAATGGGTCAAGGAAGAAATAAAAGGGGAAATTAAAGACTTCCTAAAATTCAATGAAAATGACCACACAACATACCCAAATTTATGGGACACAATGAAAGCAGTGTTAAGAGGCAAGTTCATAGCACTAAATGCCTACATAAAGAAGCTGGGAAAATCCCACACTAGTGGATTAACAGAACATTTGAAAACTTTAGAATAAAAAGAAGCAAACTCACCTAAGAGAACTAGACGGCAGGAAATAATCAAATTGAGAGCTGAAATCAACAAAATAGAAACAAAGAAAACAATACAAAGAATCAATGAGACACAGAGTTGGTTCTTTGAGAAAATCAACAAAATAGACAAACCTTTATCCAAACTAACCAAAAGGCAGAGAGAGAATATCCAAATTAACAAAATCAGAAATGAAAAGGGGGACATAACAACAGACACGGAGGAAATACAGAAGATCATCAGGTCATATTTTGAAAACCTGTATTCCACAAAATTGGAAAACTTAAAGGAAATGGACAACTTCCTGGATAAATATCACTTACCAAAATTAAATCAAGACCAGATAAGCAAATTAAACAGACCTATAACTGCTGAAGAAATAGAAACAGTCATCAAAAGTCTCCCAACCAAAAAAAGCCCAGGACCAGATGGTTTCAGCTCAGAATTCTACAAGACTTTCTACAATACTCCTCAAATTATTCCACACAATTGAAACAGAGGGAACATTGCCAAACTCTTTTTAGGAGGCTACAATTAACCTGATACCCAAACCACAGAAAGACAATACTAAGAAAGAGAATTACAGACCAATCTCATTCATAAACATTGATGCAAAAATACTAAATAAAATATTATCAAATCAAATCCAAGAACACATGAGAACCATCATCCACCATGACCAAGTCGGCTTCATCCCACAGATGCAGGGATGGTTCAACATACGAAAATCTGTCAACATAATCCACCATATAAACAAGCTGAAAAATAAAAACCACATGATCATCTCATTAGATGCTGAAAAAGCATTTGACAAAATACATCCCTTCATGATAAAGGTCTTGGAGAGAGCAGGGATACAAGGAACATACCTAAACATAAATAGGCAATATACAGCAAGCCAACAGTCAACATCAAACTAAATTGAGAGAAACTCCCAGTGATTCCACTGAAATCAGGAACAAGACAAGGTTGTCCACTCTCCACACCTATTCAATATAGTTCTTGAGGTCCTAGCTAGAACAATAAGACACCAAAGGGAGATCAAGGGGATACAAATTGGAAAAGAAGAAGTCAAACTCTCACTGTTTGCTGATGATATGATAGTTTACATAAGCAATCCAAAAATTCTACCAAGGAATTTCTACAACTCATAAACACTTTCAGCAATGTAGCAGGATACAAGATTAACTCAAAAAAAATCAGTAGCCCTCCTGTACACAGATGATAAAAGGGCTGGGGAAGAAATCAGAGAATCAACACCCTTCACAATAGCCACAAATAGCATAAAATATCTTGGAGTAACTCTAACCAAACAACTGGAAGACTTGTATGGCAAGAACTTTAAATCTTTGAAGAAAGAAACTAAAGAAGACACCAAAAAGTGGAAAGACCTCCCATGCTCTTGGGTAGGCAGAATCTTACTGAAAGCAATCTACAAATTAAACGCAATGCCCATCAAAATCCCAGAAAAATTCTTCAAAGACCTCAAAAGAACAGTATTCAACTTCATTTGGAAAAGCAAAAAACCCAGGATAGCCAAAACAATCCTGGGCAATAAGAGAACTTCTGGAGGCATCACAATCCCTGACTTCAAACTATACTACAGAGCTACAGTACTGAAAACAGCCTGGTACTGGCATAACAACAGACAGGAGGACCAATGGAACTGAATAGAAGACCCGGATATCAATCCACATATCTTCGAACACCTGATATTTGATAAAGAAGCAAAAAATATCAAATGGAAAAAAGAAAGCATATTCAACAAGTGGTGCTGGCATAACTGGATATCAACATGTAGAAAGATGAAAATAGATCCATATCTATCACCATGTAAAAAACTCAAATCCAAATGGATCAAAGACCTCAATATAAAGCCAGCCACACTGAACCTTATAGAAGAGAAAGTGGGAAGTACACTTGAACGCATTGGCACAGGGAACCACTTCCTAAATAGAACCCCAGCAGCACAGACACTGAGAGAAACAATTAATAAATGGGACCTCCTGAAACTGAAAAGTTTCTGTAAAGCAAAGGACATG
>PVIU01034787.1:0-10988 GCA_004026605.1 Ondatra zibethicus | reverse complement strand
AACTCCCGAGCACAGAGTTCTTGCAGGCTATATTTTTTCTACCAAACGCTGTAATTAATCTCATGACTGTATAGAAAAAAACCCCATCGGGTTTACATTTGAAAATGCCTTTCATTTACTCAAAACGTCCAATAATATCAAATTTATTATCGCCAAAAAGTAGAGCCCTTCAAAACAGAATTTTACAGCTTATACAGTCAGGCTCACCCAGATGGGACATCTAAATTTTCCCAGGGCAGTATGAGAAGATCATGCCTTTGTCTAAACCAAGTCCTTTGGCTTTAAAAAGTCAACAATGAAATACTTTTATTTTTTTTACCAAGGACTCTGCTTGAAAGGCCTCACTTTTGTTTGGGATTTTCCAATGACTAAGTGAAGAAGTTTTAAAGCCTTATATACATATATTTATACACGCACACACACACACATACATATATACAATATACAGGAATTTTCTGTAAAAAGATTTAAGGCAGCCTGTATTATATAATGTGAGACCCGAAGGGGAAAACTCATAAGCATCCCCTTTGTCACTAATGCTAAAGTGGAAACATCCATTTACTGTCATAGGGAAGGAAAACACTGCAGGTGAGTTGTGAGCATCACTGTTTTTCTAGCTTCTGAGGGGTAACAAAGCCTGAGATCCCATTAGAAGCCAATGAAAAGGAAATCAGAGTGTCTGACGGGAGCGTCAAATTAGTCGCTGCTTCAGTCCCTGTGTGCGAGCATATAACGCCACAGGCAGGTTTGGAGTGTAATGTGTATTATTTCCAGGCGTGCACCCGCACCTACCCCCTCGTTTTCAGTTGCCAGAACACCACGGACAGTTTGGCGTGAGATGCAGAAAATTTCCCGACAAGCAGCCTCACTTACCTCTCGTTTCTGGTTGCTGCTGCTTAAAATCAGCGATGCGTTTTGACTCTGAAGTTCTCCCTTTACAGTGAGATTTAAGCTGGAAAAATGTGTCTGAAAGGCAGGTAGGAGTCGTTATTAATGGACCGTGCTAACCAAGGTGAGAGACAGTGATATGTGAGCAGTCCAACGATCCCACGTGCTGCAGTTCACCCATGCAAGGTCTGGCAAGATCAAGGCAACTAAAGATCCAGTGTGGACTGGGGAAGACACTTCCTAGCTCCCATCTCTAGCGGAGGACTGTTGATAGCTACTGGGGGAGGAAAAGTAGCTTTTCTTTTCTTTTTAAAAAATATGTCTTAAATTAAAATTAAATCACTCCTTCCCTCCCTCCCATAAATCCCTACTCCTTTTCCAGTCATTATCTTATTCATTATTATTGTTACCTCTGAGTAAATGCGAAACACAGTCTGCTAAATCTATTTAGTGTTGCTACAAGTGTGGCCCTTGGTGGGTTACCCATGTCCAGTGGATCAACCTCACACCCATGCATATGAGCAGCACTAATTACAATTGGTGGGTTAAAAAATAAAAAGTTGTGTAAGGAAGATATGATAATGGGGGTGGTTCTGGAAAAAGTTGGAAGGAGGAGTGAGGTGTAGATAATATCAAAATACATTGTGTACTTTTGAAAAAGAAAATAGAAAAAAACTGAGATTATTCTGTGAGATTAAAACAAAGATGCCTGGGGGCACCTCCTCCTTCCTTCCCCACCCCCACCAAACTGTCCCTTAGATCCTTCTTATAGAATGCAAATAGAAACTTCAAAATTATTTCTAGCCGGATTTTTCTCTAGAAAAACAAACTTGCCTCTCACGCCTCTAGGCTTGGGACAGCTACATTCACATTCCAATAGTGCGGACTATGTGTACACACTTATTAAGGATTGTGCATGAAATTGGCAATATTAAAACATCACAACTTGCAAAAATATCATCTTAATGAGACCAAACCTAAAATTCTTAGTTTTATATGATCGACTACATAGTTCTTCAAACAGAAACAAAAAGTACAAAATGCAATAAACCATGTTTTACAACAGCCTGCATTCAAATGGATGTGGCTTTGTGGGGGATAATGAATATACTCGCATAGAAATTTCAAAAAATAAATCGCTATTCTATAATGTATTCAAGTTCTCTTTTTTGTTAATGATATCAAAGTATGCTACTCCATTACTTTTTGAACCTTAACGAGGTCCCAAATTATTAAGATAAGCATAAACTCCAGTATCAGAGAAGCAGTTCTCTCTTGTGGTGCACAGACTGAGGAAGACAGAGCCCTAGGACACTGCACCTGGCGGGGACTCTGGTGGCAACATTGTTATCGACAGATGGGGAAGATGAGCCCCGCACAGCTGGTCACAGGTCACATTTTCAGAGACCCCCCCTGGCCCCATGAAAAGTCTCTTGTTCTTTTCACAGCAATGCTGTGACTTGCACAAACACACTCATCGTGAACTAATACTTATTGATCGGATTCCATAACTGCCTAGTGCAACGCGGCCACTTACTTTTATGAACGTTGGTTTCCACAGGATGAGCGATACGTTCACTTGACTCACGTCAGAAGGGATGAGGTGGCACGTGATGGTGGCAAGCTTACAGGTGCTGCAATCCTGTTGGATTGTCAGAGATACGTATCAGGGTGCTTGCAATCCCGTCCCAGATTCCATATTTACATGCTTCAGCTAGTTATTTACTTCTAAGTCGATACTAGATGTACTGCACTTGGAAAGCATAACACAAAAATAGAATTTAGTTTACCTGGATTGTGCCTCTTTTGAGATCTTCAGACTTCGATATTGCCATTTTCTTCCCAGAGTTGATACCAAAAGGATCCTCAAGGCTCCGGGGTTTGCAGTTCACATTCTAAGGAAGGAAATTTTTTCCCCATTAGAAAGTGGCGAAGTCCAAGGGAAAAAGTCAGTTGGTGCAATAACATGAAGAATCTATGAATGACAGCCAGTGGTATACATGGGAGATCCATTTGTGAGTGTGCAGGATAGAGAGGCTGCAAGGTATCCGCGATGTGTTCCCATTCTGGGTGGTCATCACTGTTTCCGTGACCCTTGCAATTGCAACAGATGAGAAAGGATGCTAGTAGAATTCACTATCTCACGAGTAACATAATTATCAATTTATTATTGCTCAAAGAACAGCTGATAAATTCCAATTTTATATATATATGTATATATATATATACACACACACACATATAAATTCCCACAATATATATTAAAGTATACACACACACACAGACACACAGTCTATTGAAAAAGAAAATGTTAGCATGTTGCTATAGGCTCAATTTGATGCCTCTTTTGTTGGACTGGAGGGAAATTCCAGAGATTTTTTTCCTTGCCCTTAGCAAAATATTTAAATGATTGCAAGCTAAATACTACAGTTACAATGTTTTGTTTCATTTTGATTTTAATTCTGAGAAGGATTTAGCTTTTCAAAATCACATGAAAAGAAGGCATAATGTTAAATGTTGAATTCATGCATATACTAGCTCAATAATTACTGTAGCTGTCTGTGGTTTACACATAAACAGAGAATAATAATATTAATAATAACGAATGTCATATAATAATAATATTTTTAAAACAGCACATAGTCTATTTAGTGCTACAAGGTCAATGGGGTTGCAATGATGGGGTTATTTGGGGTAAGTGAATAGTAACCTACTTTTTTTGTGAACAGCTATGCGTGTTTAGAAAAAAATAAGCCTTCTTTATTGAATTGAATCCCTCAAATAAATTAAAGTGCAACAAAAATTCCATGTATCCATCAACAATTAATTACCTAAGATCTACAGGATTATACCATGATTCCAAAAGGGCATGAATAGCTGAGTCTTAACAGTGTGAACCTGTAAACATGACCTCATTTGCCAACTGAGTCCTTACAGATGTAATTAAATTGAGGTTCTGTGGGTAAGAACATTTTGTATTTCAGGAAACCCCAAATTGAATGGTGGGTGTACAGGAAAACACTGAGGCAAAAACGAACCCAGAATCCCAGGAGGAATGGAGCCAAGCAATACATAGGGTTCCCAGGAACACTAGACGCTGGGAGGGAAAGCATGGTCCAGAGGGAATCTCCATTCTCAGCCCCTTGATACCAAACTGCTGACCCTCAACATCACTAAATAATTAACTATCATGTTTAATTACTCATTTTTCTATAGTTTGTTTCAGGAACCCTAGATATTAAACTTACACATTCTAAGTAGTGACGGGATTTATTGTTTTAAAAGCTTCTCCATTTTTTAGACTAACCTTACTTATCACAAGTATCATACAAAGCAGGAGGCGAGGAAGGTAACAGTGGGTTGGAGAGATGTCTTAGCATACGAAAAGTGCTTACTGATAGCCCCGTGACGTGAGTTCTGTCCCAAGGCCTCTGGCGAAAGGCACTTTCTGCCAAGCCTGATGCCCCAAGTCATCCAACTGCAGGGCCCACAGTGTGGAAGGAGAGAAATGACTACTGCAAGTGGCCCTCTGACTTCCTCTGTGGCACAGACATGCCACCCCCCAATACAAAATAAATAAGTAACTGTGATTTTTGAAGAAGAAGGTAAGAGAATTGACACCCTTGGAAAGCACACAGGACTTACATCCGAAGACGACCATCCAGTTGGGTATAGTACAGGATAACCATCTGATGTCAAGTTGGGGAATGAGATTGACAGCTGAAGTTCCGGCATTGGGAAATGGCCCCTTTTTCTGATCTACAGGGAAAGAATAGAAGAATAGACAGACAATCATCTTTGACTCTTTCAAAAGCATCCTCTCCATGTTACATAGAACTCTGGTTCTTTTTTCCTCTTTCATGCATATGTGCATGAGGTATATGTGCATTTGTATCTGTGTGTTCACATGCATGTGGGAACGTGCATACGTGAACATACACCATATTTGTGTGGGTGTGTATGTGGAGAGGCCTGAGGTTGGTATCAGGAAATTTCCTTCATAGCTATTCAGACTTTTTCTTTGAGGTAGCATTTCTCAATCATGACCATAACTTCCCAGTACACCTAGCATTCCTGGCTAGCTTGCTTTGGGGATCTCCTGCCTCTGCCTTTCTCTGCAGGCTTGCTGCAAATAACAGTTAAGCCGTCATACCCATCCAGAACTTATGTGGGATCCAGGAATCTGAACTCCAGTTGTCTTGCTTGAGAAGTACATAAACCCACTGGGCCATCACCCCAGCCATTATCACCCCAGGACTGAGCAACTGTATCTCTCACTTTTTAGACCAGGGCTTCCACTTCTGGGTTCTGGGATAAAAGATAATTTTGGTACTCATTTTGTTTTGTTTGTTTGTTCATGAGACCAGGTTTCTTTATTTAGTCCTAGCTGTCCTGGAACTCACTCTGTAGACCAGGCTGGCCTCCAAATTAGAGATCCACCTGCCTTTGCCTCCTAAGTAAGTGCGTGTGCTGTCACTGCCCAGGAACTTTGGTTCTTAATTGATGTTAGTTATATAAAATTCTGAGTCATATACATGAAGGTGGCTCATGATGTTATGTGGGAACTGACCTGATTAAACCAGCAAGAAAGTATGAATGCCCATCAATGGTCATATGTAGCTGCTATTATGATATTGTTTATTCATCCTTTAATCCAGGATAATAGTAGGATTACTAATACTATGCATGTGGATAATACTAGGGTTATGCTGTCAGTTTGGACACATCAATAATAAACTCAGTCACCAATAATGTGTTGGTGTTGAACTAAGAAATCAAAGTCATTTAAGCAAGATTGAACCAAATTTGAAATCTCTAATTTGCCCTCCCTGGGTTTTCCATCATCCCTGTCTGCATAAGTCTGGATCTACACTGTTGGAATGCTGTTTGTTGGCTCCATATCTGTGTCCATGAATATCTGTCCCTAATAAAGGGTTGTTCTTCCTCTTATTGAACCCCACCACGGAAAGCATCACATGAGGAAGAAATGTCTGACACTTTACTGAAATCTTCAACAGAGTTTTACAAGTCACTGTCTCCAACCGACCCCAAATGACCTAGATAACAAATAAGCAACAAACACTACCATGCGATATCTGAAAGTTGCTTTCAGAATTCATTTTATAAACCACTTTCAGCCTACTTACAGTTTCCGGCAAATGATTATCATAACACATATACAAACATGCGTTATGCTGAATCAGGAGCATGAAAGAATATATAACTTAACATTATAATACATTAGTTGCTGTTTATATAGGAAATTTGAGGTATGTAAGGTTGGTGATTACATTGTTCTCTTACAGGAAGGTTAAACAAACAGGTCGCGTACACGGTAGGATAGCAGTCTTAAGTGCTAAGGCTTTAACTGAGGCTGAGCCGTCCAGTGAAAGTATTAGTGGAAATCAGTATTGAAAATTATCTTTATTATTATTCTCTAGCCATGTCCACTATCTTTTCTAGTGCGTGTGTGCGTGTGTGTGAGTGTGTGTGTCTGTGTCTCTGTATGTGTTTATTATGCACACAAACATGTGGATCTGCTTATCCATGTGCAGATCATGGGAGGTCAGGTGTCATCCTCTATCACACTGTGCCTTATTTCTTTGAGACTTGGTCTCTCACTGAGCCAGAAGTTCACCATTTAGGCTAGTCTGGCTAGCCAGCATGTCTCTGCTTCCCAGTGCCAGGCACTCATAGCCATGTCTGGATTTTTTAAATTAAATGCTAGAATTTTAACATCAGGTTTTCATGCTTGCACAGCACATGCTCTTAACCGCTGGTGAATCTCCTTTATCCAAGGTTTTTGCAGGTGGAGATCACTTACTTGATCCACAGAAGAAAACCTTACCATGTTTCCGATAGCTTTAACCTAATTAATTGCAATGTCCTAAACCCATAAGTCATCTCTCACCTCAGCTTGATGGGACCTGCCATCACTGCTCAGGTAGGCCAGACACCCACTGGCTTAGTTCCACAACTGTTCTACAAGCTATGGATACTATCTTACTGGTTATTGATAATCCAGTCTGATAAGCAGGTTGACTTCCATCTTAGTTTCTATGTGTTTCCATCCACTAACTCAGAATCCCCAGTTAATGTCCCCGAGTTGGGACCAGTGTGCCCCCTGGCTTCCATACAAGTATGATGTCCAGGTTTTACACATTCTTAATGGCTTCTCTGGGCAATTTATTTAGCCGTATGAAAGAACACTTTGATCTTCACCAAGAGATGTCAGGACTGCCTAGCTAGTAAGGCAGCCTATATTGAGAGCTGCTCAGATCTGCAGTGATTCCCCATGGCTGCTGAACACTGAATCATTCATCAACCTTGGAACTGTGGAGATTCCTGAAGCTCTGCCCGGCCTTGTATATGAACAAGGTCTGCAACCATCTTAAGGCAATACACCGGGGGCTTGCCTGGCACAGCCTTTGCATTGAATGCTATCTGCCTCTGAAATTCACTCAGGAATCATATATTCTGATATTATTTCTTTCTTACTAAGAAGTACTCCTTCTTAAAAAACACACTGGAAAATACTGAAAATAAGCAGAAAACAAATCTCCTGCAATCCAACTGCCTTAGCATAATTTTGCTGGATAAAATTGTTTGTATTTATTATTTGTACATATGATATAAAATTTACACCTCACATACACAGAAACAAAACTTTGTTTACTAAATATATTATGTTATGTTGCCCCCAAAACATAATGGTTACTTGAAAATATGGCTACTGATAGCTAAATAGCAATTACAGTATTATCTACAACACGTGTTACCTATATGAAACTCGCTATGCTAATCATCTGGCTTGCAGTACTGCCTTAACTCTTAACTCTAGACTTGGATCCCTTATCACTGTTTTATCTATGAGCAGCAATGTGAAAACATTAAAAAAAAAGTTTCAAGCATGGAAAACTGATAAGTAGCAATTGAAGTTAAAATATTATAACATATTGTCTTCCTGCAGAATATATAACAATGTCTTCACCAAATGAATGACAGTTCAAGTAACTTCATAGTGTTAAGAGTTAAAAAGTTAAGCCTTTTATAAGAGTTCTGTTAAAATTTTTAATCATTAATAATTTCTTAGGGAAAATTACCAGTAGTAAGTCACTAGATCTCACCTAAACATGTTGTTTTATTTTTATTCCATTACTTGAATTCTAGATTGTAAAGCAGCAAAATAACCAGAGATACAAATATTATTATCTATGTTAACATTACTTATAACAGGGAGTTCCTGTCTCAAACCTAGAGCCTAATAAGTTTATAATGGTCAAGTTTTTTCCTTTCTTTTTGTTTGTATACTATAGAAGCCTAATATTCTGAATAATACAATCATATCCCAGAATTGAGCAAGAGATTACATTCATACCAATTTCCAGAATGCAGTTTATCATCGTGATTTTAGCAGAGAATACAAATTCCTTTCAAGTGGAATGTGTTCCTCTTGAGAATATGGGAAACTTATTCCCATTTTGTCAGAGAACTTAATCCTTCATAGCTGACTGTTCCCCAAAAGGTTAAGACTGGCTTCATTCATAATAGTGTTGTATCACTTGATGAGGGCATATGCACATAAATCATTCATTTGAATTTAATGTTCCTTTCTCCTTGAGTAATACTGAGTTTGTAAGTGTTGCCCAGGCTAAAACTCCTTGACAGCCTTTTGTACAGCTTACTTAAAGTTTGTAGCAAAGAATTTGAAGTGAAAAAAAAATTAGTGTAGTAGAACCTATCATTGAAGGAGACTGTAGTGTACACATTGGTAATTTACAGCATAATTCATGTGAAAGAGAGCAATAGACAGAAAAGTGACAAGGACACATTGAGTAAAGAAAAACATTTCCACAAGAATTTTTAAATAATTCATTTCTGAGATTGTCATGAGTCTGTGAACTCATGATTTTCTGAGCCATACCAAAACTAATATAAAGTATACACACCTTGCGGTTGTAGCAGAGCAACTTCTCTTCTAGGAACTTATTCTAAGTTAATATGTCTTACTATGAGGAAATTAGAGACTTTGGCTTTTAAATTTGACTCAAGGTATAATTACCAGTTTGCACTTAATCTTAGCCAGAAGGCCAAGAAGTAATAAAATTATCAATTAGGACAAAATAGCATAACATAGTTAAATTACAAAGAAAAATAGTCTAGGATGTGGAGATTAAGTATAGAAACACTTCCTTGTTTCCTTAATAGAAATAATCTATTTAGCATATTGACTTAGAGACAGCTTCTTACCATGTAGAAGACATTAATTTCATTTCCAATGTCACCAGTGGAATTAATAAGTTCAGGGAGAGTCTCATTGGCTGCAATCGAGATGTGGTGTTCACTCGCAGAACTTCAAAGAATTAATGAGGAAAATAAGATAAAATGCAGCAATGTTTATTTGACTTCATTTTTTTCTTTGTCTGTATCACAAGATTCCATAAAAATATTTGCAGAGTTCAAAACAGAGAGATTCTTTTACCCCCAAACCCCAATTAAATGTTCGAGGATGCTAATAGTCACCAAATTCAATAGGTATTGTTGCTTACTTGACTCCAATATTTTAAATTATATGTAACTTTCAAAATAGAATTCTACTGTTATCAAGTGAAGAATCTCCATGAATCTACTAACCTTTGCACTTAGGGAAAAATCAGACTAAAATTTGATATATTTAGTCATGCTGAAAGTGAAGAGACTAGTTTTTTTTTAAAAAAAAATGTTTACATTTATACAATTTAAAATTCCTGTTACTGATAGATGAGAAAGCTCAATCTCCCTACAAAGGTCATGATCTTTGGATGACCCTTGTAGAACTTAAGACCATTTCTCAAAGCAGCACTTTAGCCAAGAGAAGACAAAAGATATTTACAAATGTGTGCCAAAAATCAATTTGAATGAAGTGGAAAGCTGTTGGGAAAATCTTTGTGCTGACAGAAGCATATGCAGCAAATCAGACAAAAGACAACAGACTTTAAAGGCTAAGGAAGATATGCAGGTCTCTGTGCCTCGCCTATAACCCTTGCTCTCTGATCTCTCTTTAGCAAAGAGAAAGTGCCATGAGAAACAAACAAAATGGTAGGCTGGTAGACTCGGCTGGCCTTGACTCTGGCTCTCATTTTTTTCTGTACGCATTGCACATATTTATTTAAAAGAGCCTGGAATTCTGCTTCAGTAAGGGACGTCATAAGCAGGGGGCTCTGTGGAGCGGGCATTCACTAACATGATTGGTACTTGAAAAGAAAATAAGGTCTGAACGGAAAGAACGGTTTCCCAATTTTGGGAAGGAAGAAGCAGCTGACCAATGAGAAGTGCTTTTATTGTGCGACAGAATGGGCGGGTAGATCCCATCCTGCAGGATGAGAACAGAGACCCAGAAATATGCTGCTGACTTATGACAAAACACTGCATTTTGTCAAGGACTTTGGCTTTTGTTTAGGAGAAAAGACCTGCATTAGCACATTTTATGTTGATGTTTAGTGAACACTGGTTCTCAAAGGTACAGATGCGTGTGGATTTTTATGGAAGACAATGAACATGGTTGCCAGGCACCATACCAGAATTCTGTACTCGGCAGGTCTGTAAGGCACTGTAGTACCTGCCACTTTAAGTTCTTGAATGGTGATGTTTTCAGCCAGGGACCACACTAGAAAAACCGTTTGGTGGCCAAAAAGCTGTCAGTGAATAAGAGTGGCTCCTCCTACCTGTGAAACTGCAGTCCGACTTCATATTTTACTGGGATGGATATATTTACTTCATTATCATAAAGAGATTTGGGTGGTTCTTCGCTGTCGCTGGAAAACACAGCACGTTCACATTAGGCATTAAATTTGCTTAGTCACAGACCTTCTCTAAGCATTTGAAAAAGATTCTATAGAAAAATTAATAAAATACAAAATCATAGAATTCTTGATTTGTTTTTATTGCGAG
This sequence comes from Ondatra zibethicus, assembly GCA_004026605.1. NCBI lineage: Eukaryota > Metazoa > Chordata > Mammalia > Rodentia > Cricetidae > Ondatra > Ondatra zibethicus. The sequence continues at coordinate 170 of PVIU01034787.1, read as the reverse complement.
AAGTTAGAGTGGAGAAAGGTATTATTAATGCTTCCAAGATAATTCTACTGTGGAGTTAGAGTTGAAAACCACACTGATTCAGACCCATGTTTAGAAAATTGTGTGAAATAATTAGAATCTACAGGCTTATTATTAAAATATTGAGATTGCTGGACTTCTGTGGTATAAAG
>PVIU01034786.1:0-10989 GCA_004026605.1 Ondatra zibethicus | reverse complement strand
GGGTGGGCCTTGGACTTCCAACAGGGCAGGGCACCATGCCCTCTTTCAAGGAAGAAGGGGGAGGGAGGAGGGGTGGGGGGTAGTGGGAGGGGACCGGGAGAAGGGGAAGAAAGGAAAAAAAAATTTATTTCTTTAATTATGTTCTTGAATGGAAAAAATAAAACAAAACAATGTATGGAAAAATAAATAAATAAAAAAAGGCGCCCCATTGAAGCTAAGAAGAGGCATCAAGTACTCTTGCCTTCAGTTCTCAGGTGTGTCACCATCGTGGAGGAGGTTGCTACTATTTAGAACACTTGCACCCAAAAGCATGTGTAGTAACAGGAAGAAGTGGCCATATTCTTGGAATGGTTTTAGAAACTTCTGTATAGGAATCCAAGTTGGATTCCTGATACCTGAGAGCTTGGGATTAGTGCTGACTTGTAGAAGCAGAGACTAGAATAGTGGTTATCAGAGATAGAGGGAAAGCAGCTGAATAGAGGTTGGTTAATGGGTACACAGTTACAATTAGAAAGAAGGAATGGGGTTGGGTGTTCTGTTGCCCAGAGACATGAGTAGAGTTAACAACATTCTGTGTGTTTCAAAAATAACCAAAGGGAGTTTTGCGAGTGTGTTCGCTATAAAGAAATGACAAATAGATGAGGTGACCCATATGCTAATTACCCCAATTTTGATCACTACGCAATGTATACATCTATCAAAATATCACATCGTCTCTCATAAATATGCATAACTAGTGTGCTCCAATTAGAAGTGATAATAATAAAGACAGAAACATTTTTGGATTAAGGTTCTGTTTCTACAGAAGTTCCTTTCTGAATAGAACTTTCTTTTCTCCTGAATACACTAAGTCATTAGGAACCGTATCAATTGGCATGAATAAATTGGTGAGCTCAGGTATTGTCATTATCAGAGAAGGAGTATTAATCAGGGGGAACAAAATGCAGGACGCAAAGATTCATGAAGGTGTGGAGGAAGGATAGGCAGAGCTGGAGTTTTGCTTCTAGCAGGGAGGGCAGGCATAGAGATGTACAGTGAGGAGCACAAGGTAAACAAAAAACAGGGAAGTTAATAAAAGGAAAGATTATAGAGAGGGCAGGTGACATACTTAGTCAGCCTCATAATTTCCCTAAGAACTGACCTTTTATGTAGATAGAACCAAATGCATATTTTCTAACTTGGTGTTAATGAAGCAAGGTGACATTTTTTTATTACGTGAAGCAGTGACTTGCAAATCCTGAATCAGACCTTCCTGCAGACAGAAATCAGAGCAGAGCCAGTGTATCACTCAAATTCATTCAGGGTTTGATAACACCAGAGAAAAATAGCCATGTTTGTGCAACATATCTTTTAAACGACCTCCAAAGTTTAACCCATTCTTTGGTTTCTTCTTCATTCCTGGATCGAACTAGAGCAATTACAACACTGTATATTTAGTTTATTTGAACATAAAGAGGGATCCCTCTCTCTCCCTCTTTGTCTTCCACATCTAGTGTAATTTAAACTATTATAAAATATTTGAGGCTATAATATCTCCCCATCATTTTAATGCTGATGCAATAGATGATCATTGAAGAAAAAGAAATAGAACAGATATGTTACTGAGTTATTTCAAGAATTGATTATTAGCACATTGGAGATAACAGGTTGGGGTAGTTTATATCAGACCAAATGAAGTAACAATGCAGAAGCCATTATGTTAAATGCTAAGTGAATGGTGTGGACAGAGGGGATTCTCTGGGTAATCAGAGGTAGGCAAGATTTCTCCTCCTCCAAACTGGTTCAGCAAATAGCATCACCATTTTTACTCCTTAGTACTTTTCTCTACCTCCAGCTTTGTTCAAGTTGTCATCATTCTGACCTGCATGACTACAATGGCTGTTTTTTCCACTGATTTTCCTTAGTTCACCACTCTATTTGCTATAAAAGCTTAAATTAATTTGTTTGACCCATCTGCTTAGAATCTTGCAATACCTTTCTCCTGAAGAATCCACTCTCCTTACCGTGGTTCCTGGTCATATTCCGTGAGTAAGATATGGCTGTCCTTTGTCTCTGCAGTCTTTATCCAACCATCCTCCTTTCTTCCCACTAATTTTGACCCACATTGGTCTTCTATTAATTTCTAAAGGTTCTATGCACTGACTGTTTCCACATTAGGCTGTGTCCTTCACTTTGTTAGTTACCAGATTATAATGCCATTCCTCATTAAGGCTATCCATGAACACCCTTTACAGATTAGATCCAAGCATTTTAATTTTTGTTTCTTTCATAGAACACTATGTAAATGTACAACAATTATTTATTATTTACTTGATTTTTTTCTGTCTCTCTTAGAAGATAAGTTTTATGACAATAGGAACCATATGTGTCTTATTTACTATTGGAAACTTAACAACTATTAAATGAATAAGGAAGGAGCTAGAATTTGCTATGGGGTTAGAAAAATTGAAGCAATTATCATTATCAAGATATAGAAGAGTGTTTCAGGAAGTAGTAGAATAAGTGAAGTTGATAAAGCAGAGGCATGGATGTGGCACATTTTGACAATAGTGACAAATAGGAATCACCTACAGGAGATGAATCTTAGGAGGTTGCACAGAGAGAACTTGACGGTTAATGGGCTAAGGCATAAGCATACTGAATCTTGAAGAATAGACTGTGTTTTCTCTCATGTGGGTAATAGAAAGTTATTAAAATTTTGGGATAGTTCTTGGTACAACATTTTGAAAATACTTTCCAAAGTGGACATTAATGTTCACGTTTATGTAATGTATTTCTCAAAAACATAATAAATTAGTCCCACCTGGTAAATAGCTAAAGAGGAAATAAACATGGAAATAAACATTCATTCAGAAATGTTTCTTTTGGATGTCAGATCATAGAATTGCTCAAACTATTTAATGAGATGGTTTAAGGATTAAAGGATGGATAAGAAGCAGACTTAGATGCTGTCAGCTTTCTTTTGCACAGTAGAGGTCTAATGAGCAGAGATTGTTTATAGGTGATGATGAGAGAATGCATGCATTGGGTCTTCGTTGAAATGATTGTAGTTATGGCATTAAGAGAACTGATCTTTAATGAAAAAAAAAAGCTTCAGGAGAGAAACTGATGATTTTCAGCCTTTAGTTCTGAAAACTACAATGTTCCAAATTGCATTACATGCAATATATGGAAATTAACTAATTCACTCTCAGTGTTTTGAATGGAAGGAAATGCATTAAAATAGAGTACATTGTGAATTAGATATTTTTAAACAATTTTTAAACAACGTTGTTAGCCTAGTGAGTCAAAACTCTGCTTGAACACACAGAGCTTTGTACTCTGTCCTTTGTCACTATTCTTTTTAAAAACATATAATAATTTTTGGTTTTGAATCTATAATATAGTTACATTATTTTCCTCCTTTCTTTCCCTGCAGTCCCTCATGCACCCTTACCCATTGCTATCTCTCAAATTCATGGTCTCTTTTTTTAAAAACTGCTTGTCACACATATAAAAGTATTTCCAAATACATAAATATAACCTTCTCAGTCCATGTAATGTTATTTATATGTATATGATCTCAGGACTGACTACTTGGTAGGTCTTTGTTTAGAGTTGAGGCCTCATGATGTTCCTGTATTCCCTTCCTCAAGAAATCCTGCTGTAGAGGTTCATTTACTCTAAGGAGTTGTCTCTGAAAACTCTGCTTTTCTTGAATGCTACCTTTTTACAATATTTAAAGCAATCAGAATCTAGTATAGTATGAATTGTCACATAAATGATCTTTTTTGCTCACACCTATTGGAACTATATTTTATATAATTCTATCTTAGGGGTAGAATACACCATTAAAGATAGATAGTAGTTTGCAAAATCATTAGATTGACTCATTGATAATATCTAAGTTATAATTATTTCCAAGATACAAAGTTTCTTGTGTCTGGTATATTGTCAAAAGAAATCACAGAACCATAGAATTTTATATATATATAAAAGGGACATGCCTTAGGTGAGGAGACCAAGTTCAAGAGAGTACCAGAGACTTGGTCAAGATCAGAAAGCTAGCTAGTATCAGATCTTGGGTTAGAACTCTTAAATCCTGATTGGTGAGTTTCAACTCCTCTTTGCTGGTATGTGTCTGAGGCAAAGGCAGGCTTGCGTGTTTCATGATATGATCTGGTGCTGCAGCTAAATCAGCGGAACGTGAATAATGCTCTTGCTTCTCAGGAGCAAGCTAGCATTTCAATTTATGTTGATGAGAAAGAGCTTTTCTTTAGCTACCCCAGGGACCAGGAAGAAAGACCTTTCATTTGTTTCTTCCTCCTCTGAATCTGAAGTGGTTGACTCGGAGAGAACCATCCATATTTAGTCTACAGGCAAATAACTTATATCAGAACACTGATGGAACATCATAATAATAAGGGCCCTCAGTTTCATTTTGGAAAACAACAGAAACAACTGGATTTGGGGGGCACATTTAGTTGTATTATGATGTGTATATTTCAACATATTAATTAGTATATCTTGAAAGGACAATCATCATAATCTCACAAGATTCATTTTCTAACACCTTCCAGATTGGGCTTCCATATCCTATGTGGCACAGTAGATCACACATATGCACACATAGTAGTACGTGGAAGTTTTTATTTTTAGATCAAAAACTTTATTTGATAGTATTCTACACTTCTTCTATTTTACATCAAATAAAGTTTTTCTTGATGAGTTCTCTTACAAAAATTATGTCCACGGTGTATCCCAAATCACATTTTAGTGAGGAATTTTGTATATGACTTGGAAAATTAGGTTCTAAGATTACAATTGATTTCTCATGTTTGATTTATTTTTAATACTGAAAATAAATTTAAAGGAGAATTAAACTGTATCTACTGGAAGAAATGGATGCACTGTGATGATGTTTAAAAATCACTGTCACATGAATACCCATAGAGTAAACTAGATGCATCTTCTTACCTCGTTCTGTGTCATAGAGGTATACAAACTTCTCCCACTTGTAGTAGCCCAGCAGACTCAGAATGGCCCCCTTCAAGGCTGGGCGCATCTGAATGACAAACTGCACATCTGCATCAGTGGGGAAGCTCGGTGTGACAAACGATGTGTGCAGGGCCCCACAGAAGGAGGTCAGGGTGTTCATTGACATCTGGTCATAGAATCCAAAGATAGCATACACCCCTCTGGAGAACTGGGAGCAGACTGTGAGGAGAAAGAGAGAAACACATTTCAATAGGTCAGCTGTCCCCCGTGGCAGCTTGTAAGGTTAGAAAGCCAATGCACAATTAATCTCTAAATTACCCGTGTCAAAATGCAAGCAGGCAAACAAACAAACAAACAACAAACCAAAAGTAAGAAGCCAAGACTCTATACAAATATATAGAACCCTCTGAAAGTCCAGTTGCCCCGCAAGAAAATAATTAAGAAAGAGAAATGTTTATTGGCGATAATTACATATTATCTGTGTCTACAGTGGCCAAGAAGCTCAGAAAGAAAAGAGGTGGCACTTGTCTTATTTCTTACAAGTCTCCCTGCTCACCTCCATGGCACTTCAGGCTCTTATCTTCCCACAATGGTTGCCCAATGACCCCTTAGTGTGGTGACACAACCATCAAGGCACACTTGTCTTTCTCGCCTTCAGTTCTTTTCTTTCTAGGTCAATACAGTGGATACAGTTTGAGTCAGACTAACCGCTAATGTGTCTGCCTGGAAATGTGTTATTCTTGCTGTTATATAGAGCTACAACCACGGTTGTATTATGATAAAGACCCTTCACGTAGAGTACTAATTTAGAGGATTTCGGATGTGGACAAGCTGTGGGAATGACTGACCTTTCAGTGGCTATTGAACCACAGGAGACAGTTGGCTGCTTGGTCTGCCCAGGTATAATTGGCCAAGTTCTACTTTGATCCTATTCCATTTATCTGGTGGACTCATTAGCCTAAATAGAAAAATTTCATTGCCCCCTCATTGTTGTCAGTTTTCCTTCATTTCAAAGTGGGCCATGCCACTGCCTCTTCTCTCTTCTAGCCCAGAGGAGCTTTAAAAAATTGAACCAATTTCAATATTAGCTTCAGTAGAACATAATTAGCAAAGCAAATCAGCTACAACAACACCATGTGGTGCATTCCCAAACGAAGTGGAAATGATCTTTCGATTATCCGCACCACTGCTCCCTTCCATTCATGCGAAGCAGACATAACAGGCATAATGCAATGTGATTTAAGAGGTCCTGCCTGGTCTCCCTTATCTGCTATGAAACCATAGATTTCTGTGTTAGGCTCATTTCTTACGTTTTATGGCGTTAGAATAGTCTGTGGTTTGGGAGAAGGATTAAGTAGAATCATTAAAGCCATTATTATGGTGAAACAAATTAATATGTCCAGTTAGTTGTTGAGATGAGTGGGAAAGCAGAAGGATAAGTGGTCATGGGAATGAGTGGGTCAGAGAAGAGAATGATCATGTCTGAGACCCTCCCTGAGAGGAGAAATAGTAAAGGCATTCAACAACATAATGAAAGAAAACATTGAAAGTATAAGGCAGGCAAGTAGAGAGCAATCTAAATAATTTCTTCATAACATTATGAGAAATCAAGTTCTTGATATCTGTGGTATCTTGCTTTCCACACTTGGTATTTAAATCTATGTGGGTTAGGGTCACTCACTGGGTAAACTAACTTGTCATTAGCTTGAGGGAGATATCTCCAATATTATCGTTTACTCCATCATCTCTAGCACCATGTCCAGCATAGCAGACCACCTCCTTTGATTGTAGGAATTCTAAATGACCTCAAGACATGTGGATACGAAAGTCCTTTATATTAATTAAAGAATGGCAGCTAGTAGATTGATCGGGGGTACTAGAAGATGAGACCCAAAGGGAGTAATTGGAACCAAAAAGATCTTTGGTTATCATGCAGGGAAATACTAAGGTTATCATGAAAGGAAATGCTAAGGAAAATTCCATTCTAAGTTTAATCATGTAAATAGAAGGCTTGTGATATCAGGTCAAAGGATGACCAATAATAATGCTTATAGCCATACTAATTATAAAAAAACACACAGCAGTAACAGTAATAGTTATTTAAAATAGGAAAGATCAATGAGTGATAAATAATATTTATCTAGGGACTGTGTTTACTAGTACAACTATAATCTCATTTAATTTCTCCATGGACCTTATGAAGTATTGATTCCTTTACTATTCAGTTGCTAATTTAGAGATCAAAAATGTTTCAGTTACTAAGTAGAGAAATGAGCACTCTGAAACTTAAAGTCCTTGCAGTCCAAATCCAACAGTATCATTAAATAAATATTCACGTGTATGAGATAGAGTTTTCATATTTAGCAAATAAAGATAGATGTCCAATTACATTTTCATATAAGATACATAATAAAAATTTTAGTACAAGCATGCTTCAAATTCATATAGTAAAGCTTGCTTGTGATTTATCTGAAATTTAAATTCAACTAATTGAGCATCTTTATTTTACTTATAATTCAAGAAAGAAGATGTCCCTATGAATAGCTATGGAACTAAAAGTCTTGAGCAAGCAATCATGATCCTTCAAACAAAATGATTCAGAGGAAAACTGATAGTTGTCAGTTCCATACCAACTAGAAAACATGAAAAGGCAGACCCCGGGGGCCCTACATAAAACAGGCTTTGAAGAGATGCATCATGTTTTTAGCATAGAGAACCCCGTTCTGACTAGTTTGTTTTTGGCAAATAAATGAAAGGAAATTATAGTGATGAGATTCTGGTTAATAGAAAAATAAGTGTTGTTTTTCTCTTATATCTATTATTTTGAGACTAAAGAGTCATTTATGGAACTTGCATACTTCACTGAATTTGCTTATTTATTTAGAGTATAATAAATATCCATAAAGTCATCACTCAATCCAAGAAATGTAACATAGCTAATGACTTTTTAGCTGTGTGTGTCTCTTCTTTTTGGCTTGTTCTGACAAACTTTTCCCAAGTCCTAAAGACAGACACGTGATGGTGGGTATCAGCAAGTGTTAAGAGAACCTCAGTAAATGTTCTACTGTCTTCATGTAATGCAAAGGCCTAGCTGACACTTGTAGAGGGTTTCCTTTGTTCCATCCACTGCAACAAGTGTAGATAGCACAAATACAAGGCTCGGAAAACATGAGGTCAGTGGGGAGAGCTGGCACAAGAGAACAGTTGTAGCAGCTTCTGAAAGAAGCTGGAACACAGGGTACCTTGGTGGGGCCTCTCATTAGAGATTCTTCTAATCTTCTGTGACTACAAAGGGTACAACTGAAATGGAACACTGAACTTACCCACAAAATAATCTCCATTTTACACACACACACAGTATATGTGTATATATACCAATATTAATATTACTGTACTTAATTATATGTAATATATAACATCAATATTGAAAAGAAGAGGTCGTAAATTTGAAAGGTAGTTAGGGGAAGTAGAGGAGTTAGAAGGGGAGAGAGAGGTAGAAATGATGAAAATATTGTACTCATGTATAAAATTCTCAGAAGTTTAATTGAACAGAAAGTATGTTTTTAGATTCCTAGAGTGAACTGGAAGGAGTCTAACGAGCTCTTTCCTTATTTATAGCTTTTTCAAGCATAGTTATTGGTGTTGAAAACCTTTGAAATAAAAATTTTTAGATAGAATCTCACTATGTATCCTTGACTGTCCTAGGATTTGCTATGTAGAACAGGTTAGCGTCAAACTCACATAGATCTGTCTACTTCTGACTCCCAAGAGCTGGTATTAAAGACATATGTCACCATCCCTGCTTGAAATGAAATTTTATGTGCGAAAGTCCAATACCTATATAGAAAGATAAATACATAAAAAAGACAAAGTGGAGCTCATGCATTTGAAGAGATTTCCACTGGTCTTACATTCCTTATCATGAAGAAACTGTGATATAAAAAAGTGTCTTCTTTAAGGTCGCACAATTAATTATGAACCAGACTCTTAGAAATGCTTTACCAGCATGTCCTCAGCATCCCTATTCCGGAGTTATCTAGGGCAGTGTGGATTAGGATTTGCCTATCATGAAAGTAACTTACCTTCAATTCTTAACTCTCAGTCAAAGGGATATAGATGGATCCCAGCTACCTATCTCAGCCCCTTCCAGCCCCCAGAACCAACAAGAGCCAGTGTCAGGTTGGTGACACTTTCGGTACTTGAGATTTTTTTTTTTTTATGGGATGTCTGTTTGCTGAATCCTTAGTGAACCATCCCCACTTCTTTTCCATCCTAGAAGACTGTCCCTGGTAAAATACTGATGGAAGAGAAATTTATCTTGGTAATGTTATAAAGGCATAAGGGAAGAGATAAGGGCACCTGTCTTTTAAGACAGGCAGATATTGGTTCCAATCAGCTGCATGACTTAATGTTGATTAGTTAGTATCTGTGAGCCTTGGATAGGAGCTCTGTGATATATACAGGTTTGGAAGTTAGACTCTTGTGATGATTAGTATTGATTGCCACCTTGATAAGATCTGGAAATCACCCAGGGGTCAAACCTGTGGGCATCAGAGAGTTTCTAGGTTGTTTAATTGAGATGGAAAGAGCCACCCTAAACATGAGTGGCACCATTCCATGGGTTGGTTTCTTGAACTGAATAAAAAAGACAAACCAAAACGAGCCCCAGAATTCATCTCTCCCTGTTTCCTGACTACGGGTACAATGTGACCAGCCATCTGATGCTCCAGGATCCCATGAATTCCCTATCATGTTTGACTTACCCTTGAACTGGGAGTCAAAATAAACTCTTCCTTAAGTTGTTTTTGTCAGAAGTTTTTTTTTTCACAGCAATGGGAGAAGAAGTAACTAATATAAGCCTAGATGTTGAAATAGTGTATTTATCAGTTGTTCTGTGACTCTGACCTTGTTTCTTTTTTATAGAATTGAGATAGTAATAGTACCTGTGTTAGCACCATTGTGAAAATGAAACTGAGTAAATTGATGAGAGGCATCTACTGTGGGTATATAGAGATACTCCGTTAACACTAGCTCTTAATTTTCTCAAAGTGTTAATTGGGTTTCAACCAGGAGCTAGGTGGGCACTCATAGAGGTATAAATAACTATCCTCTTCTCATACATCTTATTTATTATTGACAGGAAAATCCAACAAATGACATAAATAAGTAAAACATGAAAGTATGTTAACTCCATATACGCAGCTAGTATTCCCTTGGCATACTTTGTTCTCTGTTAACTCTATCACAGTTTTTCCCCCAGCAGTCACTGCCCCCAGTCTCACACTGCATTTCTAGGTAGCACAGGCTGGCTTCTCTCTCGCCTGTTCAATCCATTTCTTCACTGCTCTTTCCCATCTCGACCCTGGGTAAAAACGGGTTACAAAAGAAACCCCGCTAATTTGGCTCAAGGATGTGCTATTGTCCTCTGCCTCTTGTTCTCCCTATATCATGCCTGTGAGCAAGTAAAATACATTTGTGGCCTGTGGTCTCTGAACTTTCTTGATATGAAAAAAAAATAGTTGTCTTTTTCTTAGGAATGCCTGTCTCCATCTTTTCCCACTTGCAAACCCCAAGTGTTTCCCATTGAAGATGTCATTTTTGACTATCTCCTGCTTTCCTAGGAACTGTATGGTAATGTTCCAGCTGTGTTCCCTTTAGTGGAGAGTGACAAGCAATGCTAGACCCAGCTGTCATGCTTGCATTTATAGTCCCCCAAATCTGTAAGGTTGGGACAGGTACCATTGATGTACAGCATGGTATCTAATTACACCACACGTATTCAAAAAGTGTAATTTAAAATGTCAAACAAGTTTTTTTTTTTTTGGGACCGGGATCCTCGCCCAACCAGCTTCCGCGGATTCATCTGGACCCTGTCCCGGCTGCACCTGAGCTCGGCCCACCCGGGCTGAGGCCTTGGGGGAAGGGCGAGTCCCCTGCTAGGGGGCCTCCTTTGTCCCACGGAGCCGAGCAGAGAGGAGCTGGCAACCCTCAGTAGGCCTGCTTTTGGGACCG
>PVIU01034785.1:0-10990 GCA_004026605.1 Ondatra zibethicus | reverse complement strand
AGACCTTCTGGCTTTCATGGTTTCTATAGAGAAGTCAGGTATAATTCTGATAGGTTTACTTTTATAGGTTACTTGGCCTTTTTCCTTTGCAGCTCTTAGTATTCTTTCTTTATTCTGTATGTTTTGTGTTTTGATTAGTATATGGTGAGGGGATGCCCTTTTTCGATCCAATCTATTTGGTGTTCTGTATGCTTCTTGTAGCTTCATAGGCATATCCATCTTTAGGTTGGGAAAGTTTTCTTCTATAATTTTGTTGAATATATTTTCTGGGCCTTTGAGTTGTGCTTCTTCTCCTTCTACCCCTATTATTCTTAGGTTTGGTCTTTTTATGGTGTCCCAGATTTCCTGGGTGTTTTGTGTTAAGAATTTGTTGGATTTATTGTTTTCTTTGATCAATGACTTCTTTTTCTCTATCGTATCTTCAGCGTCTGAGATTCTTTCTTCTATCTCTTGTATTCTGTTGGTTATACTTGTCTCTGCCGTTCCTGATCCTTTACCCAGCTTTTCCATCTCCAGCCTTCTCTCGGTTTGTGTTTTCTTCATTGCCTCCATTTCAGTTTTTATGTCTTGAACTGTTTCCATTACCTGTTTGATTGCTTTTTCTTGGTTTTCTAGGGTATCTTTGAGGAATTTATTCATTTCTTCTAACTTTTTGTTAGTTTTCTCATCCCTTTCTTTAAAGGTGTTTTCCACCTCTTCTTTAAAGGTCTCTATCACTTTCATAAAGCTACGTTTAAAGTCTATTTCTTCTACTTCTTCTGGGTTCAGTTGCTCAGGTTTTCCTGTTGAGTGCTCGTTAGTTTCTGGTGTTATCATGTTGCTTTTCAGATTGTTGGAAGAATTCTTGGATTGACGCCTACCCATCTCTTCCTCTGATTTCAGTCAGGGGAGGTTGGGACCTCCCAGGACGCCTTGTACACACTCACCCCTCTGGATAGCTGATCTCAGTGCAGGAAGAGGAAGTCCTGTATGGACTACCGATCCTTCTGTACCTTCAATCTAGGCATAGGGAGAGAGATTCTTGGGGTTCCAATGTTCCACAGAGGAAAGGGCAATCTTGCAGGGGCGGGGTGCAGGGTCATGTTGATCAAAGAGGCCTGCAGGGACCTTACCACCAGGCTTGCACAACTTTACCAGTGTGAGCCACCTCTGATCTCAGCACAGGAAGAGAGAGTGCTGGGGTACCAATGCCCCACCTAGGAAAGGGCGATATTGTGGGTGGTAGGGGGTTGGTTGGGTGTGCAGTGTCCTGTGAAACAAAGAGGACCGGCCCATGGGGATCTTACCACCAGGCAGGCACAGCACTACCAGTGTGAGCCTCCCATCTCAGCACAAGGAGAGAGAGTGTTGGGGTACCAAAGCCCCACCTAGGAAAGGGCGATCTTGCAGGGGGGGTGTGTAGAGGGGGTGGGGTGTGTGTGCAGTGTCCTGTGAAACAAAGAGGCCTGGTCTGCCGGGATCTTACTGCCAGGAGGGCACAGCCCTACCAGTGTGTGCCCATGACATGCCTTTTAAAATACATTCTGGTTCTAAGCGTGTATTTTAAATGATTTAAATGAATTTAAAACTGTGGTCTGAGAAATATGAGTCAAAGCAACCACTTTCTTAGAAGATAAGATGGTAAATCTAAAGAAGGATTTCCTAAACGGATACTGATATATCCTGTGCTAGCTTTAAGTCTTCCACCATATAGACTACTTTATTCTTCCAGCACATGGAATTCAAAGGCTATGGCACAGAACTACAAGAGATATCTCCAAAACTTAATTGTATAAATAATAGAAAATAAATGCTGCTAGATGTCCACTGGGAATAAATACAGGTTTCATTAATAAAAAGAAGCCAAATCATTATTTTTTCTCATGTGTAATACTCCATTGTGTAAATGTACCACACATTCTTTACCCATTCTTTAGTCAAAGGACATTTAGGCTTTTTCCAGGTTCTGGCTATGAGAAAAATTCTGTTATGAACAAAGCTGAGCACATATCCTCATGGTTTGATTAAGCATTCTTTGTGTCTAAACCCTAAAATGCTATTATTGAGTCTTGAGGGAAGTTGTTTCCTAACTTTCTGAGAAATAACCATACTGATATTGAAAGGGGCTGTATCAGTTTAAACTCACACCAACAATGGAGATGTGTTCCTTTTACCCCACATCCTCTACATTATAAGTTGTCATTAGTGGTTTGTTTGTTTTTTTTTTTTTGGCCATTGTTACAGGTGGAAGATGGAATCTCAGAGTCATTTTAATTTGCATTTCTCTGATGGCTATGTATGTTGAGCACTTCCTAAGTGTCTCTCAGCCATTTTAAATTCCTCTGTTGAGGGTTCTCTGTTTAGGTCTGTATTCCATTTTTTAATTGGATTATTTTTTCTTTTGATGACCCATTTCTTGACTTATTTGTGTATATTTGAGGACAGCCTTCTGTCCTATGTGGGGTTGGTGACAATCTTTTCCCATTTTGTAGGCCTCTGTTTTGTCTTGTTGACCATGTCCTTTTCTTTAAAGAAGCTTCTGAGATTCAGGGGGTCCCATTTATTAATTTTTTTCTCTCAGTGTCTATCCTTCCAGGATTACATTTAGGAAGTGGTCTCCTGTGCCAATGCATTCAAGTTTACTTCCCACATTCACCTCTATGAGATTCAATATGGTTAGTTTTATGATGAAGTCTTTGATCCATTTGAATTTGAGTTTTGTGTATGGCTGTAGGAGCAGGGCCCAAGTGGCTTAAACCCAAAATAATCACACAGAAACTATGTTGTTTAAAACACTGCTTGGCACATTAGCTCTAGCTTCTTATTGGCTAACTCTTATATTAACCCATTTCTAGTAATCTGTGTATTGCCACTTGGCAGTGGCTTACTGGGTAAAATTCCCAGCATCTGTCTCTGGTGGCTCCATAGCATATCTTGGACTCTGCCTTTTTCCTCTCAGAATTCATTTTTGTCTTCTTGCTGGGATTTTATTTGAAATTGCATTGAATTTGTCGAATGCTTTAGGTAAGATTGCCATTTTTACTATGTTAATTCTATCTACACATAACATGGGATATCTTTACATTTTCTGATGTCTTCTTCAATTTCCTACTTCAGAGATTTAAAGTTTTTGTCATGCAGGCCTTCCACTTGTTTGGTTATAGTTATTCCAAGATGTTTTATGTTATTTGTAACTATTGTGAATGATGACATTTTTCTGATTTCTTTCTCAGTCCATTTACCTTCTGTGTAAATTAGGACTACTGATTTTTTTTTTACTTAATCTTGTATCCTGCTACATTGCTGAATGTGTTTATGAGATGTAGAAGGTCCTTGGTAGAATTTTTGGGTCCCTTACGTAGACTATCATATCATCAGCAAATAGTGAGAGCTTGACTACTGCTTTTCTGATTTGTATCCTCTTGATCTTTTGTTGTCTTATTGCTCTAGTTAGAACCTCAATTACTATATTAAATCGATATGGAGAGAGAAGACAACTTTGTCTTATTTATGATTTCAGTGGGATCACTTTGAGTTTCTCTCTATTTAGTTTGATGCTGGCTGTTGGATTTATTTATATTATTTATTTCTTATGTTTAGGTATATTCCTTGTATCCTTGTTCTGTCCAAGACCTTTTTCATGAAGGGATGTTAAATTTTGTGGAAGGCTTTTTCAGCATCTACGGAGATGGTCATGTGTTTTTTTTTCAGTTTGTTTATATGGTGGATTACATTGACAGATTTTCATATGTGGAACCACCCCTGCTTTCTAGGATGAAGCCTACTTGGTCATGGTGAATAATTTTTCTGATGTGTTCTTGGTCTTGTTTTGCCAGTACTTTTGAGTATTATTGCATCAATGTTCATGAGTGAGACTGGTCTGCAATTCCTCTGTCTTATTAATGTCCTGGTGTCATTTGTGTATCAAAGTAATCATAGCCTTATAAAAGAGTTTGGCAATGTTCCTTCTGTTTTCGCTGTGTGGAACAATTTGAGAGTGTTGGTATTAGGTCTTCTTTGTAAAACTTGTTAATATCTGCACTGAAACCACCTGACCTTGTGCTTTTTTTAGTTGGGAGATTTTGATGACTGGTTCTATTTCTTTAGCAATTATAGGTCTATTTAATTTGCTTGTCTGGTCTTGATTTAATTTTAGTAAGTGATATTTATCCAGAAAATTTTCCATTACCTTTATGTTTTCCAATTTTGGGCAATACAGGTTTTCAAAGTATGACTTGATGATTCTATGGATTTCCTCCATTTTCCTTTCTGATTTTATTAATTCGGATATTCTCTCTCTACCTTTTGGTTAGTTTGGATAAAGGTTTGTCTATTTTGTTGATTTTCTCTTAGAACCAACACTTTGTCTCATTCATTCTTTGTACCTTTTTCTTTGTTTCTATTTTCTGATTTCAGCTCTCAATTTTATTATCCTGCCAACTAGTCCTCCTGGGATAGTTTGCTTCTTTTTGTTCTGGAGTATTCAGGTGTCCTGTTAACTCACTTCTGTGGGATTTTTCCTGCTTCTTCATGTAGGCATTTAGTGTTATGAACTTTCCACATAACACTGCTTTCATTGTGTCCCATAAATTTGAGTATGTTGTTTGGTGACTTTCATTGAATTTTAGGAAGTATTTAATTTATTCCTTTATTTCTTCCTTGACCCATTGACGATTCAGTTGAGCATTGTTTAATTTCCATATGTTTTTAGGATTTTTGAATCTAGTGTTGCTGTGGAATTCTAATTCTAAGCCATGGTCATCTGATAAGCTACATGGGCTTATTCCAATGTTTTTGTATCTCTTGAGGTTTGTTTTGTTACTTAGTATGTGGTCAATTTTTGAGAAGGTTTTATGAGTTTCTGAGAAGAAGGTATATTGTTTTATATTTGAATGGAATGTTCTATAGGTGTCTGCTAAGTCCATTTGAATCATAACATGTTTGTTCCCTTATTTCTCTGTTAATTTTCTCTCTGACAGACCTGGCAGGTGGTGGAATGGGGTGTCAAAGTCTCCCAGTTTAGTGTGTTGGCTCTGTTATGTGATTTAAGCCTCAGTACTGTTTCTTTTACATATGAGGGTACTCTCGTATTTGTGGCATAGGTGTTTAGCATTGAGATTTCCTCTTGATGGATTTTTTTTCTGTGACTAATATTAAATGTCCTTCTTTGTCTCTTTTAGTTTATTTTAGTCTGAAGTTTATTTTGTTAGATATTAGAATAGCTATACCAGATTGTTCCTTAGTTCCATTTGATTGGATTTTTTTCCCTAATCCTTTATTCAGAGGCAATGTCTGTCTTTGAGTTTGAGGTGGGTTTCTTGTATGCTGCAGAAGGATGGATTGTCTTTTCATATCCAATCTGCTAGCCTGTGTCTTTTTACAGGTGAGTTGAGTCCATGTATATTATGGAATATTAATGACCAGTGATTGATAGTTCCTGTTTTTTTTTTTTTTGTTTTGTTTTCATTGTTGGCGATGTTATTGTGTGTGTTTTTCCCTTCTTTGGGGTTTGTTTTGGTGAGATCATCTATTGTCTGTGTTTTGTGGATGTAACTAACTTCCTTTGGGTTAGAGGTTTCCTTCTAGTACTTTGTGTAGTGCTGGGTTTGTGGCTAGGTAATGGTTAAATTTGGTTCTGTCATGCAATATTTTGTTTTGTCTGTCTATGTTGATGGAAAGTTTTCCTGGACATAGTAGTCTGGGCTGTCATACATGGTCTCTTAATGTCTGTCTCTTAAATCTTGACCAGGGCATTCTTGCTTTCATTGTTTTCATTGAGAAATCAGGTGAACTTGTGATAGGTCTGCCTTCATATGTCACTTGGCCTTTTTCCTTTGTAGCTCTTAATATTCTTCCTTTATTCTGTATGCTTAGTGTTTTCATTATGATGTGCAAGGGGATTCTTTTTTATTAAGTCTATTTGGTATTCTGTATGCTTCTTGTACCTTCATAGGCATATCTTTCTTTGGGCTGGGAAAATTTTCTTCTATGATTTTGTTGAATATATTTTCTGTGCTTTTCAGTTGGACTTCTTCTTCTATCCCTATTCTTCGTAGGTTTGGTCTTTCCGTGGTGTCTCATATTTCCTGGATATTTCATGTTAAGCTTTTGTTAGATTTAATGTTTTCCTTTATCGATGAGTCATGAGTCTACTTCTTCTATTATACATTCAGCGCTTGAGATTCTCTCTTCCATCTCTTGTATTCTGCTGTTCATGTTTCCATTTGTGATTCCTGATCATTTTCTCATAATTTTCATTCCTATAATTGCCTGGGTTTGTGTTTTCCTTATTGTCTCTATTTATTTCAGTTTCCAAGTCCGGAATCGTTTCTTTCATCTCTTTGATTACTTTTTCTTGGTTTTCTTTAAGAGATTTGTTGATTTCTTCCAATTCTTTGTTTTTCTTTTCCTCCATTTCTTTGATGGAATTTTTCATTTCCTCTTAAGGGCTGAAAACATTCTCCTAAAGTTATTTTTTAGGTCATTTTCTTCTGATTTATCTATATTTGGGTGTTCAAGTCTTGCTGTTGTAGGGCCAGTAGTTTTTGTTGGTATTGTGTTGTTCTTTGTGGTGTTGAGTGTTGTGTATTCATCTGATTGATGTAACTGGGCTGTTTCTCTCTTGATCAATCTTCCAGGTGCCAGTGGATACAAGGCTCAGATGGTAGGTCCTCATGGTACAGTCAGGGCCATGATTCCAGTCACCCCAGAGGTCAGTTAGTGTTCCCAGAGTTTGACCAGCTTTCCCAGAAGTCACTCTGCAATCCTGGAGGTCATTTGGTCCTGTTCCAATGGGGATTGCTTGCTTGGGGCTTCTCCCACTGAGGTTGCTGCCTTGGGCCTGCTCTAACAGAGGTTGCTAGCTCGGGCCTGCTCCCAGGCAGGTTCTCGCTGACTCAAGCCCAGTCTGCAGAGGTCTCTGACTTGGGCCTGTGGCTCACTTATGCCTGTTCCTGTGGAGATCGCTGCCTTGGCCCTGCTCCAGTAGTAGTCACTAGCTCAGACCTGTTCCTTAGATGACTCTGGCTTGGGCCTGTTTCCACGGGGACCACTGACTTGGGTCTGCTCTCTCAGGGTCTCTGGCTTGTGTCAAATCCCACAGAAGTCTCTGAATTGGGCCTGATACCTCAGCTGTTGCTCCCTTGTACCTGCTCCTGTGGAGGTCACTGCTTCAGGCCTGCTCTGGTGGAGGATACTGGAGCAGTACTGTTCTGATGGAGGTTGCTGTCTCAGGGCTATCCCAGCAGAGGTTCCTGGCTCAGATCTATTCCCACAGATATCCCTGTCCTGGGCCTGCTCACTCAGAGGTCCCTGACTTGTGCCCGGTCATGCAGAGGTCTCTGGCTGGGCCTGCTCTCTCAGTGTTTGCTCCCTTGTGCCTGCTCCTGTGGAGGTTGCTGCCTCAGTCCTTTTCCATTGGAAGTCACTGAGTCAGGCCTGCTACTGTGGAGGTTGTAGGCTCAGGATGTAACATTTTCTATAATGTTTGGATTCCTAATATTTTGAAATAATGTAACCAATAATAAAAACAAAATATATGCTCCATTATTTTAATATAAACTACTTAACAAAACATTACTGAAATTTATTTATACTTGCTCACATGGAAAAATATGAAAATATGGTTATGACTTGTGTTTAAGAGATTGGATCATCATTCACATCCAAATATAGGCTTCTCTTCAAATTGAGAAAAGCATAGATCACACAATGCATATAAGAATATTTCTTAAAAAATGGCTGACTATTGGAAAAGTATTAGCAGAAGGTTAATTCACTTTTAGTGTTCATGTGGTGTTCTTTCCTATTATCAAGTGAACTAAAGTAAGTGACGAAATCCATTTACATTCTCTTTTTTCCACATTTAATTTTTTATTATTGCATTATAAATAGTACCATTCAAAATTTCCACCTCCTCCGCTCCTCCCATTTCCCTCCCGCTTCCCCACTCCCCCTCCCCTTTTCCCCTCCAGTCCTAAGAGAGGGCAGGTTACCCTGCCCTGTGGGAAGCCCAAATCTTCATCCTGCGACAGATGGAGATAGAGACAGAGACCCACGTTGGAACACTGGACTGAGCTACCAAGGCCCAGTTGAAGAGCAGAAGGAGGGAGAAGATGAAAAGTCAGATCCATTTACATTCTTAATTCAAATTTATGATATGCTTTTGTTTGTTGACCTTTTCAAACCAAATGGATCACTCATTTACTACTGTTTCTTAATAACTCTTCTAAAGTCTTCCTAGATATGATGGTAAAAATCAATACTGACAGAAGAAAGAATGTGTTAGATATATCTTTGCCCATAAATCTCTCCTGTTCTTTTGATACATATCCACACCATATATTATTTCCATGGCAGTATGGAACACTTTGATTTTGTGAGGGTACAGTTGCCAATAATTTGCCTCGATTCCTTGGCAAATGGTATCCTGTTTGGAAAATCCTGACTAACACCTATAACTTATAAGATATTTCCTATGTTTTCTTCCAAGTTTTCTACTGTTTCAGGATTCAGATTGTGGTCTTGGATCTCCATGTATATAATTTTTTGCAAAGTATTAGATTGGATTCAATTTCATTGTACTGCAAGTGGATACCCAGTTTTCTCAGCATCATTCCTTGAAGATGCAGCCTTTTCTCCAGTGTAGGTGTTTTGACTGTTCTTTTTTATTGAGTTTTATTGAGCTTTACATTTTTCTCTGCACCACTCCCTGCCTCTCCCCTCCCCTTCAACCCTCTCCAAAGGTCACCATGCTCCCAATTTACTCAGGAGGTCTTGTCATTTTCTACATCCAATGTAGATTAGATCTATATATGTCTCCCTTAGGGTCCTCATTGTTGTCTAGATTCTCTGGGATTGTGATTTGTAGGCTGTTTTTCTTTGCTTTATGTTTAAAAGGCACTTATGACTGAGTACATGTGATAATCGTCTTTCTGTGTCTGGGTTACCTCACTCAAAATGATGTTTTCTAACTGCATCCATTTTCCTGCAAAAGTCAAGATGTCATTATTTTTTCTGTTGTGTAGTACTCCATTGTGTAAATGTACCACATTTTCCTTATCCATTCTTCAGTCGATTGTTGGCCCATATTTCTATATGGTATGGCAACCAGGCTCTAAAGCCATAGTCAGTATCTAAAGTGCTCATCTAACCTTCCAGACAGGCTGTTGCTAACCTAACAAAATGTCAGGATGTTGTTTTGCTTCTTTCTTTGTAATTTGGAGGATGCATGATAGAGATGCTGATTCAAGCCTACATGCCAGCTAACATACAGATCAGATAGGTAGAGGTGACCATGACTAAAAGCCATTCACCTGGTTACCTAGGAGACAGAGTGCTAATGTATTTACCCCTCAGTTTACATTTTGGTATAAAGACTGTTAGGAGAATAAAGCAGGAGGAATTCTTCAGGATGTGAACTCACGACTTCATGAGGGACCACTGAGAATCTCCCTCCCAATAAAGCCATGTGAGTTGTGTCTTTATTCCAGTGCCTCCATGCCAGTCCAGAGAGGGAAAGATAGTTTATGTTGGGGTCTGGTCAAGAGAAATAATTTATGGTCCGTGCTAGCACTGGACCTCGACAGTCAAGGGGCATTTATATTGTTTCCAGGTTCTGGCTATGACAAGCAATGCTGCTATGAACATAGTTGAGCACATGTCCTTGTGGCACAATTGAGCATCCTTTGGAAATATACCCAAAAGTGGTATTATAGGGACTTGAGGAAGGCTGTTCCCTAATTTTCTGAGAAATTGCCACACTGACATCCAAAGAGGCTGTACCAGCTTGCTTTCCCACCAGTAATGCTGAAGTGTTCCCTTTACCACATAACCTCTCCAGCATAAGTTCACTGTATAAATCATAGAAAAAAATACTGCTAGATGTCCACTGGCAGTAAATACCAGTATCATTAACTAAGGATGTTAAACATTTCCTTAAGTGTCTTTCAGCCATTTTTGAATCCTCTGTTTAGAGTTCTCTGTTTAAGTCTGTACTTCATTTTTTATTGGAATATTTGTTCTTTTGATGACCAATTTCTAGAGTTTATTATATATTTTGGAGATCAGACCTCTGTCTGATGTGGGGTTAGTGAAGATCTTTTCTCATTCTGTAGGCTGTCATTTTGTCTTGTTGACTGTGTTCTTTGCTTTACAGAAGATTTTCAGTTTCAGTAGGTCCCATATATTAATTGTTTCTCTCAGTGCTTCTGGGGTCATATTTAAGAAGTGGGCTCCTATGGTGGTGATCAAGATATTCATCAGTGTGACTATGGGACAATGATAGTTCTGGCACCCTCTCTTCTGCTGCCCAAGGACCTAGATGGGGACATCCCTGTGGACACCTGGGATCTCCTCTAGAGCCAAGTATCTTGCCAGTCCTAAAACGACACCAAGCTTTTTTTTGTCCCACGGAGCCGAGCGGAGCAGAGCTGGCAACCCTCAGTAGGCCTGCCCTTGGGACCGGGAACCTCACCCAACCAGCTTCCGCAGATTCATCTGGACCCTGTCCCAGCTGCACCTGAGGTCGGCCCACGTGGGCTGAGGCCTTGGGGGAAGGGCGATTCCCCTGCTAGGGAGCCTCCTTTGTCCCACAGAGCCGAGCCGAGTGGAGCGGGCAACCCTCAGTAGGCCTGCCCTTGGGACCGGGAACCTCGCCCAACCAGCTTCCGCGGATTCAGCTGGACCCTGACCCCGGGAACCAAGCGGAGCCGAACAGAGCAGAGCGGGCAACTCTCAGAAGAGATGGGCAGGCACCAATCAAAGAATTCGTCCAACAACCTGAAAAGTAACATGATAACACCAGAATCCAGAGATTATGGAACAGGAAAGCCCGAGCAACCTATCCCAGATGAAGTAGAAGAAATTGACTTTAAACGTAGCTTTATGAAAATTATAGAGTCCTTTAAAGAAGAGGTGAAAAACTCCTTTATCGAAAGGGATGAGAAAACTAACAAAAAGTTAGAAGAAATGAATAAATTCCTCAAAGATACCCTAGAAAACCAAGAAAAAG
>PVIU01034784.1:0-10992 GCA_004026605.1 Ondatra zibethicus | reverse complement strand
CTATCTCTTCTGCATGTATTAACTTTTTGAGAACCGAGTCTTTTTGAATGCACTCCTTCCTAGGCCAGGAGGGATGGGGGTGGGCCTTGGACTTCCAACAGGGCAGGGCACCATGCCCTCTTTCAAGGAAGAAGGGGGAGGGAGGAGGGATGGGGGGTAGTGGGAGGGGACCGGGAGAAGGGGAAGAAAGGAAAAAAAATTTATTTCTTTAATTATGTTCTTGAATGGAAAAAATAAAACAAAACAAAACAATGTATGAAAAAAAAAAGAAAAAAAAAGAAAATCATGCAGAGTCTACATTAGGTTATAAACTGATTGGCCCATTAGCTCAGGCGTCTTATTAGCTCTTATAACTTATATAGCCCATTATTCTTATCTATGTTAGCCACATGGCTCAGTACCTTTCTCAGAGGGGCAGGTCATAGCCTGCTTCTTCGGTGGTCTGGACAGGAGTGGGGGAGCTTCCTGCTTCCCAGAATTCTCCTATTCTCCTTGCTCTGCCTCTACTTCCTGTCTGGTTGTCCCACCTATACATCCTGGCTAATGGCCAATCAGCATTTATTTAAATCATGATTGACAGAATACAGACAATTCTCCTGCACCACTGACCCTCAGCTCAAAATTCAGAACCCTAAATGCCATTACCCAAAAGTTTGAATGTTGAAATTTCAAGTTCAGTTACCCTGGGAGAATAAAAAAATGTCACATGACAGGAAAAGTATTCCACATTTGGGGAATGGATTAGAAGATGGTAGAATCCTGATTCAACGTTCACTATAAAAAAATAAATGATTTGTCTCCATTGGTATTCAATCCTATTGATGATAGTGTGGATTTTTAATAAATGAAGCCATGCTGGTCAAAAGAAGCATTCATATGAAAATATTTGTTTCCATGAGAATAAATATGCAGCTCTGTGTCACTATTTATTTCCCACCCATGATTTCAGGAGACATATTTTAATGTTATTTGGTTGGGTTTTTTTTGTTTTGTTTTGTTTTTGTTTTGTTTGTTAAGACAGGGTTTCTCTGTGTAAACCTGGATGCCCTGCTACTTACTCTGTAGACCTTGCTGGCCTCGAACTCTCAGAGAGCCACTTCTCTCTGCCTCTTGAGTGCTGGGATTAAATGCTTGTTCCACCAAGGCCCAGCAGCAGGGGACACAAATTAACATAACACTTAGAATGCTTAGAGAAAGTCATGGGCCTTTAATTCATGTACTTGCTTTTAATCCCAGCACTGAGTAAAATAAGTAGGGGGATTTCTGTGAGTCTGAGCCCAGCCCCTATACATACTGACTTCCAGGACAACCAGGGCTACATTAAGAGAAAGTCTCTCAAAACAAAAAATAAACAGACAATTATAACGATGCCTGAACTAGATAGAGAGGCAGCCCTAGAACCCCAGCGCTGGGCATCTAGAAGCCGTAGGATCTGAGTGCGAGGTCATTCCCAACTTCTTACTGAGTCTATGAGTAGAGCAGGCTGCAAGATAATATTTTAATTCCTCCACAGGCCAGTCTTCACATCATGTCTATCAAACATCATGGTTTCCCAAAATGAAATACATCCCCCTCTACAGACAGAGAAGAGATTGGTTCAGCCTCTATCTTTTCTGTGTTGTATTTCAGACACTTCCTAGGTGCCTCCTGTCCTCTGTTTGATTTGACTGTCAAGGATTTGACCTTGTTTACTGCAGCATTAGGGATCCAAATAACCCCAGAAATCAGGAAATTTTATCAACTTTGGACTAAGCCATGTGTGAGAACACAATGTCAGAATTCATGGGAGATAAAGACCAATTTTAAGACCATCCTGTTGTAAAGCTCCATCCACAGCACTCCTCCCTCACTCCCAGGCTCTGTCTATTTCTAAGCCTAGCCCTCCCCTTCCCATGGTACTTGCTGACAGGACAACATGGAAGGTTCCATTGCTGACAGAAAAGAAGAAAGGGATATTTCTTTGTGGTCTAAATGAAACTACAATCCTCCTTCATCTTCCTTTTAGAAAACTGGGTTCATGTCCTAATAATGTTTTAAGGCATAATAAAGCCATCATATTAGTCAGTGTTCAGCGTTCAACACTGGCGTATAGCTCACACCCATGGTGTCACAGTTCTGATCAGTTATGCGGTGCTGAACAATGACAGTCACTTCTTCCCTGCTATTCATTATCATAAACGGCAGAATATTTACTGTGCCTAAAAGATTTTCAAAACTAACCAAAGTAAATTTTCATCATTAACTTGTTTTTCACTATAGGCTTATGCAGAGTTCCAAGAGAAATAAAAGATATACACTTAATGTTTATTCTGAATTTGTTACCTGTCTATTTTCCATTTGATTTTGTAGAAGCTCTTGGTTAAATATGAAAATATTTTTAATAAAATGTTTTGGATTACTTAAGGTATTTTAGAAGTGAATAGGTAATTATGTAATATCCATATTTATTCATATTTTTCTCTTATTTAATATGTAATCATTTATGCTTTGACAATTTTATGTAAAGTATATTTTATTATATTCTTTGACATTTTCCAACTCCTCTCAGATCATCCCATACTCCACACACACTTTCTCCTTCTTAAGAAAAAGCAAAAGCAAAGACAAAAGGAAAAATATCAATAAATACATAAAGTCTGAAAACTGTTGGCAAACTCTTCCTGGGTATGAAGCCTGACCTTTAGTCTGGTTCACATACCCAGTGTCACTCCATTGAAGAAAACTGAAATTTCCCTCTCCTAGCAGCTTTCAAAGACAAATAGCTTCTTGGAGGCATGTGGAACTTTAACGAATTTTAATCAAAAGTAGAATGAAAATGGAAGTAGGAAGGAAGGAAGGAATAAATATTGGAAGGAAAGACAGAAGGGAGGATTCCATTTTAAGTACTAAAGGTAGATTTTCACAGGAAGGAGTGGACAGAGTCTATTCTGCATCTAGCAGTAAACACCATCCAAATCCTGTTAAAAATCTTTTCAAGTTTCAGCTCTAATCACAACAACATGGTCATTTCACTGTACCGATATAAGTCTCAAGTTTATAATTATCCTTATCCTGCCATGAAAATAGTTCTCACTTGTATAGTGTGTGATGCCACAGCAAGTGCTGAGCTAAGAGTTGAGCCTGTCCTGTGTTGAGATGAGACTTTGGGCCCTGATTTATAGCTTTATTATTCCCAGGTCCCCTTTTCTACTACAGGAGAGCTTTGTAGCTCAACCATCTACATAAGGGGATGAAAAAAACTCTTAAATGACTTTCCACCAATTACATGTCAGTGCAAAGCTGCCCACATCACAGGAGCAAATCCAAGGAAGCAATTAGGATGGATTAGGTAGAAAACATCTCTGTGAGCCCAATGTTACAAGGAGGGATGATGTGGGATATGCGTCTGTGTGCTGTGAATATGTATTCCTCCCATTAGTTAACAAAGAACATGCTTTGGCCTATGGCAGGATAAAATATAGCTAGGTAGGAAACCCAAGCAGAACTAGGGAGAGAAAGAAGATGGGATGGAGAGAGATGCCAGCAAGTCGCTCATAAAACAGGATACCAGAACACCTAAGATAATGCCACAGCCATGTGACATTATAGACTATTAAAAATGGGTTGATTTACAAGTGGGAAAAAGCCAGTAATACCCTAAGCCATCGACCAAGCAATTATATTAATATTAGCCTCTGAGCCACTCTAAGTGGCTGTGGGCACTGATGGACAGAAGAGAAACCAGGCCAGTGAGGACAGGCAAGACAGACCAAGAAGCTTCCAACTACGGAGGGATACAGAAAGGGCCAATGCTAAGAAAATGAAATTGGGGAACAGGTTTCCTAAAGCAAGGGAGTGTGTCTGATCCTGCCTCAACTTGATGTGCCATGCTTTGTTCAAGCCCATAGGAGACCTGCCCCTTTCTGAATGCAGGTGTAAGAGGAATGAATGGGGAGAGGGTAGATGGTGCGGGGGAAGGAAAAGAGGGAGGGGAAACTGCAGTTTCATATATGTAAAATACATGAAAAAAGTGTTACTTAAGGAAAATAAATAAGGAGAGGACTAGGGTTCATGCCAAACTTGGAGGCCACTATCTCTCATCACAGCAGGTTAATAACAGACTGGAACTCAACCTGAAACTGTAGGTTAGAACAAAGGGGAAAATTGGAAAGTATTTTTAATAAAAATACACACATTCCCCATAGTATTGGACCTTTGCAATGGGTCATAAAGATGACCAGAATGGAAGAGACTGAGTAAGAGGTGACAATATGTACACAAAGGTGAGGATAGTTTGGGCAGCTCTGTCGTTAGGCGAGACTTTCAGAAAGTGTTGAGCACTGTGGATATGCTGGACTTGTCCCTCCAGTCTGTAGAGGACACTCACCGTGGAGACACTTGAGCAGGCCATGAGACACAGACCCAGGCCATCAGTGAAGCACAGTAAGGACATATACAGAGCCGTTCCAATATTAGCAGAAACAAACCACAAGCGGTACCCACAACTCACCCTTCAAGTCACACTTTTGGTGGAAACGGGCCCTGACAATCTTGCTGGAGTCAAGATGTTTATTCCGTAATACCCACTATCAAATTACATCCAATGTCATCCAGAAAATCCTTAAACCCAAAATGTGACATTGTGGAATGCCTGGGATGATAGGCAAGCAGGTGGCAAAAGTCAAGTGCTCTACAATCAGGTCTATAGTGATATTTTATTTACATTTTAATAAAGCTTGCGGTGATGGCACACACCTTTAATCCTAGGATTTGGGAGACAGAGGCAGACGGATCTCTGTAAATTCAAGGCCACCCTGGCTACACAAGATCAATGCTGAAACAAATCCAGGTGGTGATGGTTCACACCTTTAATGCCAGTACTAGGAAGAAATGTATTTAATCCCAGCTGTACAAGGAATATAAACTGGTTGGAGAGGGAGGCTCAGTCGGCTTAGTCTATTTAGTCTGCTCAGTCTGCAGTCGCCCAGCCTTGGTAGAGGTGAGACTTCTCTAGTGACTTGGCTGCTTTGCTTTTCTGGTTTTCAGGTTGAACCTCAATTTCTGATTCTGAGTTTTTATTATTTGTGCTACACAGGTCTTTGGGCACTACCTACTTTCCAGTGAATGTCAAAAAGGCACAAGAAAATAGTACCAAGGAACAGCCAAGCATTCTCACTGTAGTCTTGGAGAAGAAGAAAATTCCCATTACCAAGTTTGCAGAAGACATTTTTTAATCATTAATTTTTTTATTATTTCTTAAAAAGAAAACAAACTATCTTTTTTCATTCTGCATACCAATCCCAGTTCCTTCTCCCTCCCCTCCTCCCATTCCCTCCACCTACCTTCCACCTCAGCCCCCATCCACTCCTCAGAGAAGGTAAGGCACATTGCTTTGGGGAAGGTCCAAGGCCCTTCCTACTATAGCTAGGCTGAGCAAGGTATCCATCCAAAGAGAATAGGTTCCAACAAAGTCAGTACAAGCAGTAGGGATAAATCCTGGTGCCACTGGCCAGTGGCCCTGCAGTCTGCCCCAGCCATACAACTGTCACCCACATTCAGAGGAACTAGTTTGGTTCTATGCTGTTTCCTTCCCTGTCCAGATGGTGTTGACAAGTTCCCATTAGCTCAGGTAAGCTGTTTCAGTGGGTGTCCCCATCATGGTCTTGACCTCTTTGCTCATGTTCTCACTCCTCCCACTCTTTTAACATTTTCATACATACTTAAAAAGTAAATGAAAGTAGTAGGTTCAACAAACCCTGGAAATTATTTCATGAAGTTAGTTTAGCTTAAATAAAATTGTCATCATTTTCTTGTATTTATTTAGCTGTCTCACTGAAGAATGTCTAGAAGTTTGTTGTTTATAGTAGGTATTGTGGAAGGCATGGACCCACACTGCACCGGCCCACAGAATGTCAAGGCAAGTGGTGGTGAGGGCACAGGAGATGCAAGCATGCCCCAATCTGGCCCCCAGGACTCAGTTGATGGGTTCTGGCTTGTATGCAGGCAGAGAAAGACTTATCCTCCCTTCAGGTCCTGGCCACTAGGAATTCCACCATGTTTCAGTATGCATATGGACAACACAAAATGGACTTTGTTTTTGTTTTTCTTTGTGAGTGTGGGGGAAAGTCATGGAAGACGGAGAAGGGAAGACTTGTAAGTGAGCACAATGGGGGACATGATGTGAGATTCCAAAATAATCAGTAAAAATTATTTTTAATAAAAGAAGTATTCTCTATTATTTCAATGGAAAGTACGGGATATGTTTAGTAATGATTAATGTTATCGCAGAATGTGGTGGCACAAGCTTTTATTCCTAGTACTAAGGAGACAAAGGCAGAGAGACCTATGAATTTGAGGCTAACCTGGTCTATAGCATCAGTTCCAGGATAGCCAGGGTTACACACAGTCTGTCTCAAAAAGCCAAAATGATGATGATGATACAAAAAAGAAAAGGAAAAAAGGATTATTTTCATTCATTCTGACTAAATAAAATGATTTGAGATCATTTTTCAAAGAATTTTCAAATCATGCCACAATTTCTGAATTCACATGACCAAAATTTGAAATTCATCTAGAGAAACGAAATATTTCAGTTATGTTTAGAATGAGTGGTTAAATTTTTAAATATAAAATGAATACTTAGTTTAAGATTCCTTTTGTTTAATTCATTTTATTTAATATTTTAATATTAATTTTGCTTTAAATTATGTGTGCTTTTGGGGATTGCATGTGAAGGTAAGTGCTGGCAGAGACCAGAGAATCAACATCATGAATAATTAAGGAAATACAATTGAGGGAAGGAAAATCAATGCCCAATCAAAATTAAATACCTCATCCTAATAGGTTTCCTCCTTGTACCTAAATAAATTGCTATTTGCTTTTGGACCACTGACATGAGATTCCCCTCTGTATACTGTGAATACGTTTTATTATCATTGGCTAATAAAGAAGCTGCTTTGGCCTATGGCAGGGCAAAATATAGTAAGGCAGGAAATTCAAGCAGAGATAGAGGAGGAAAGAAGGTGGAGTCAGGTAGGTGCCGAAGGAGAAAGGCGCCAAAACCTTACAGGTAAGCCACAGCCCTGTGGCAATACACAGATTAATAGAAATGGGTTAATTTAAGATGTAAGAGTTAGTTAAAAATATGCCTAAACCATTGGCCAAACAGTGTTGTAATTAATATAGTTTCTGAGTGATTATTTGGGTCTGGGCAGCTGGAAAATGAAAGCGCAGCCTCCATTTACAGGGCCACATCTGTCTCCTCTCTATCCAGATGCAGTCCTTTGTCCGCCTGAGACCTGCCCCCTTTCCCTTGTCCCATTCCCCTTGTCCTTCGTACCCTATCTCCTTTCCTACCACATCCTAGCTCATTCTAACACAGACCTTTCCTTCTGCCCCACCTAAAAATTATACCTGAAAAGTCACTTGGGGCTGTTTTCTGCCTTACTGGAAAAGCAGTCACTTTTCTTTACCTTTAAGAAAGTATCCCTCTGTGAAAACAGGTGTTCAGATGTGGTTTGTGTCTAATCCAGAGACCAGGAGGAAGCCCCTGCCCTATGGGGGTCTCCTTCACTATGAGCTTCAGGTCTGTATTTCACAAGGGGCTCAAGGTAGCAAGAGTGGCTCTGTCACAGAATGGGGAGGTAAGACCCCCAGTCCTACAGAGACCCCCAACAAATACACGAGACATAGCACACAGGAGAAACACAGAAGCATCAACATTTATTTACTATTCAGAAATAAAACACCAGACGCTTTTTAGGCATTTGGTAAACTTAAGTGAACAAACTTTCAAATTCCTCATCTTTTTTACCCTCACATGCCAGGACAAGATAACAGATGGAAGGAACAATCCAGAAGTTAAATGACATATTTTCACTGGCTAAGTGCTAGTTAGAAGCTACATGCCTCGCCATCCGCAGACAAGACACTGAGGCCGAAGCCATGCTAACCTCTGGTGAGGAAGGCATACAGTTCAGTATGATTTGTGGTAATTCCTCAAGTGACGGTGGTATGTGGATGACTGGCGGAACCTATGGTTACACAGAGAACAGGTGTAGGGCTTCTCTCCTGTGTGAATCCTCTCATGAGCTTGCAGATTGGTCTTGTGGCTGAAGGACCTGCCACAAGTGCTGCATGAGAAAGGCTTCTCTGGCTTGTGTACGGCCTCATGAATTTGGAGCTCTGAGACTTGATAGAAGCCTTCCTGACAAATGGGACAGACAAATGGCCTCTCATTCCTGTGTCTTTTCTGGTGCATTGACAGGCTACAGGGATATTTGAAGGCTTTGGGGCATTTATCACATTTGTATGGTTTGGGATCTATGTGGAGTCTCTCCTGGTGACCCACATAGAGAGGATTTGCCTCCTGATTCTGGTAAAGAGGAACAGGCTCAGAGGTAGGTTGCTCTGGCCTGGAGAGGAACTCTGGTACCACCATCGTGACACCTTCAGAAGAATGTGGTGTTGGAGGTACTTCTTGGGACCTGGATGTATCCCAAATTGCTCTTCTGGAATCCCAAAGAACTCCATAAGGGACACCTCCCTGTTCAAGTTCAGGATATTGCCCTCTCTGGATAATGAGAAGGGAATCTCTCTCATCTCTGAAACTGCTAATGCCACCATTTCCATCAGTACTATTCAAGAAGGTGTTGTGGCCATCTCCAGCGTCTTCAGACTGGTCTGTCCTGGAGCGATACACTGGTTGTACTTCCATAAACATATGTTCATAAGAAGATGCACTCAGGGACTCTGCCTGGTACCTGGAGGTGTCTTGCTTTGCGCTTCTGGAATCCCAGAGAACTCCATAAGAAACACCTCCTTGTTCAGGCTCAGGATACTGCCCTGTCTGGATAATGAGAAGGGAGTCCATCTCATTTCCAGGACGACTAACACAACTATTTACTTCACTACCTTTCAATAAAGTGTTTGGGTCATCTTCACTGCTTTCATATCCTGTGGAAATAAAGAGTCTATAAAACTGTGCCCAGGAAGGGATCCTCACACAACATCCCTCTTCTCTTCAGGCTACCCTACTCACCTGTTGCCACTACCACATCCTGTGGAATCTGCAAGGGTGTTCTTGCATTCTCCTGTGTTGTAGTTCTGAATGACTGTTGTTCTTTCAAATGCTTGATGACTTCTTTTAAGGTCATGTTCTCAGAAAAGAGGGCTTCCTGCCCCTGCATGGAGACATGAACCTGTAACAAAGCCAGATGACCATTGCCAATGAATCCATGAATTACAGAAAAAACCTGCCCTCAACCTGTTTGCCCAGGATCAGTGAACTATTGGTTAGTTCCTTCGTTTATCCTCATCTGTAAAGATGTTATCATCTGGAATCCTCAGAAACTAAACTGTAATACTGGAGTGCCTGCCATTTTGGAGTCCTAGCCTCAGACTGGCAATTGTTACCTCATGTACTTAGCCATTTCCACTCTCTGGTAGCTGAGGCTTTCCCATCCCCCATCTCCAGCCATTAGTCTGTCAGTGGTCTCTCCCTATCTACCTGGCACTTCACTTTGCTGTGTAAGTGGTCTTTATTTCCAATACCTATAATTTGTTGACTACTGGCCCTAGACAATCACCTTTAACCAAAAATGCCCTTAGTAAGAAAGCTTTAAATTGGGTTTTATTTATTTATTATTGAGTTTTTAATAGAAATAACTCCTGTCTGAAACTTGTCCAACACATACATAATCTTCACAAGCTGCACACGCCTCTGCTCTGAGGAACATGACTAGGACATTAGGACAGTAGTTTACTTGGAATTAAGCTTCAACCATGAATTTCTCAATTAAAAACAAAGTACAGGTGTGCAACTGTAGAATAAAACAAACTGTGAAGTGGGAACGTGTTTACAGAATAAAAGGACTTAAAAATAGTAGGGTGTAGTGGGTGCCACCTTTAACCCAGCTCTGGAGGAGGAAAGGGCCAGACAGGGCTATACTACAAAACCATGCCTCAAATTGAGAAAAAAAATTAAAAACTAAAAACTAATTAACTAAAAAAACTGACCAAACAAACTGATATTGAAACAAAAAAAAATCTAAAACACTATGTTTGAAGAATTTCTTCACCTGGACCATTTCTCTCAATAACTCAGATTTATGCAAATCTAGACTTTGAAATAAGACCCAATATAATTATACATATATTAAGTCTCTCTGGATTTAAAATTTTGCACCCAAGTACCACTATTCACCAAGGCATTTCTTATGGGGGTGTTGGTGTTGTGTAAGCATGTGAGAGCTGTATTTTAACATAAAAACCTTACTCTGCCATTTTGCAATCCCAGTATTTTAGACAGGGTATCTTCTCACATGTAACAACTGACTTGAAAAGTCAGTTTCTGCATCCCGGGACTGGGGATCACAGGCGAGTGCTAGGAGCCAGATTTTTAGCCAGATTATCAACTCAATTATTAAGATTACAACATGGTGCCTCCCTGAATTTAGCCATGTCACAGATCCACAGCATCTCCTCTAAAGCCTCAAAGGCTCTGCTCGAATGTCAATTCTCCAGTCTCTCTATCACAGTACAAATTAACTAAACTTAATTATGATCCTCAAACAATTGATGCACTCCTTTCTGCTTTATTCATGCTCATTTAGAGCACTGTATATTATCCCTTGTAACAATTTTGGAGGCACAGAACAATCTCACTAATAACAAAAATAAAAACAATGAAAGTATCTCAATAACAACACTCTCCCCTTATTTCCAAATGCAAATGACAGTCTTTCCTTGGTGTAGGAGGGTCTTCTATTTGTGTATTGCCCTCATTGGTTAAATAAAGAAAACTGCCATGGCCTTTTGGTAGGACAGCCCTTAGGTGGGCGGAGTAGATAGAAGGGAATGCTGTGAGAGAGAAGGCAGTGGAGCAGACGCCATGCTTCTCCAGCACAAGATGGACACTGGTTAGACTCATGCCGGTAAGCCACCACTCAAGTGGCGATACACATTAATGGAGATGGGCTAAAATAATATGTGAGAGTTAGCCAATAAGGGGCT
>PVIU01034783.1:0-10989 GCA_004026605.1 Ondatra zibethicus | reverse complement strand
CCTCCTTGCTTTGCTATGCTCCTACATTTAATGGGGCCTAGCTTTTTTCTTATTCTCTGCTACTTATGCTTTTAGAATTATGTATATATGACATATGATGTATTATATATATGCTTTACAAAATGTAATAAGCCATATCAGTGTTTTTTTTTCTCAGTATTATGATGTTTAAGCTCTGAAAAGTAGGCTCATCTAGGTGTAGTGTCCTGGGTACTTAGATGCAGCTCAAGAAACTGAGGTAGGGGAATCATAATATTAGGAAGTATGTGGGAAATTTAGCAGGACTTTGTCTCTGAACAAACTACAAGGGGATAGGGATGCAGCTTAGTTGTAGAGTGTTGACTTGGCATGTGTGAAGACCAGGTTTCATGCAGTGCCCTATTCTATACCCCTAACTCATTTAGAGTCAACTTTTATAGGTTTATAGGAGTGGTCAAGTTCCTTCATGGTACATGGCTATCAGTGATCCAACATTTGTTTGTTGAAAGAGTTACTCTTTTTCCAGTTTCGTTGTGTTATTTCTTCTCTCTCATAATACTAAATTTATTTTCCTTAATTTTGGATGGATTGGATGTTATGCTGCCACATCATTAACTACAATAACCTCTAACATTTCAGTTTTGACCTCCTGGTTTAAACTCTATGGTTTTACTCCTGAGTCGGACTTGATACTTTTTATGGTTGTTTTGCACAGTATGGCTGTGGATCTGAGCTTTATCTTCAGTTTAGAGTTCTTCACCTGACCTTATAGATGTATTCCCTATGCTCACTTTAAGCCAAATTCAATCAAATGGAAACCTTTCATGACCCTTTCTCTGTCACTGAATATTTTCAAATATTGCCTTAACTCAGTCTCCCAAGTTCTAAACCTGAGATTCAAGCCTTTCTTCAGCCCCTGTCTCTCACATAGGCGATGACCTAATTATGCAGCTTTTACACCTATTCATTTCTGCCACTCACCTAGGTAGTAGAGCTCTGGCCCTGGGCTCCAGCTCTCCATTCACACATAAGCCTCTGGTCTTCAAGGGGAGCTGCTCAGCTGTATTACTCCAGCCGAAGCTCACTCCACTGAAGACGTCTGAATAGTCATTGGGTCTCTCAGACACTATCCTCAAATATCGGATTCCATGTATGCAGCTTCTGTATTCATTTTTGGTTTCATGGTGTTTCATCCTAAACATTTCCTCCAATACATCTGGAGAATTCCTCATGGTATTCTGTCTGTCTATTTCTCTTTCTCTCTTTTTCTTTCTCTCTCCCTCTCAATAGCTGAGAAACAATGACAATCATGTCCCTTCAAGACCATAGTTTCTCTCTAAAGTCTGCCCCATTACCCACTGGCTAGTGATATGTCCCTCTTAAAAGCCCATAACACATGAAATTTTGACTTAATATTGTATTTATACCACATTTTCCTGATCATCACCAAACTATAAGAATATTAAAAATATACATAAGAAAATTCTTAATTGTTCTGAGGGCTAAGAAAGGGGATGGTATTATATAAAACTATAAGTTATATAAGTTTCTGTGAGCTAGTCATTAATTTTTTACAGATTGATAGGTAAATATGGGAAAAGAGCACTAAAAGGAAATAAAAATTATTTATGTTTTCCTGATAAGTTGTTTCCTATTTTTGGCCTCCCTGTTTGCTGTAGGAGGTCCTTCTGTTTGCGTGTTCCTTTCATTGGTTGAATAAAGAGACTGCCTTGGCCTTTTGATAGGACAGTCCTTAGGTGGGCAGAGTAGACAAAACAAAATGCTGGAAAGAAGGGAAGTGTGGCAGATGTCATACTTCTCCTGCCCAAGATGGACACTGGTTAGACTCATGCCAGTAAGCCACGTCCTCTTGGTAAACACAGATTAATAAAAATGTGTTAATCAAGATGTGAGAGTTAGCCAATAAAAGACGAGAGCTAATGGGCCAGGCAGTGTTTAAATAAATACAGTTTCTGTGTAATTATTTCGGGAGTTAAGCCTGCCGTATGGCCGGGAGCCAGGCGCTGGAAACACGGCCTGCTCCTCATTACTATGATATAGATATGAATAATTTGCATTGGTTTAAATTTTGATTTATTGATACAAGTTTAAGGTCAATTTTGTTATATGTATATGTATTTCTGATCTTGATTAAGGTATTTTGATTGTATAGTTCATTTAAAAATGTAATATATAATTAGGAAATATAGGTTGTTAATGGATAATCATCGATAATAGTCAAACTTGTAGTCATGTTAGTTAGATTTTCTAGATATATAGAGATACATTTCAGTTAGATAGGCATTCTTCATATATTTCAAAGATTACAAAATATGGCATTTAATGTTTTAATAACTTAGGGCTTTTCATGACAATGAGACACATGTGCTCCTGGCAGCACCAATCTACTTCAAAAAAAGGTGGACATCAAAGAGGCTCCTTATGGAGTTGGTTAAGAATTTGGACAAAAGAGTGCTCTTGCCTGGACTGTTATGTAAACTGGACATAAAAAACCCACAAAGAGAGGACTACTAAACTTGCCTAAAGGTGAGATGGTCCTTCAGGGTTCCTGCTTCATAAAAGAGTCTGTGAGACATTCTACAGGATACGAAAAAAAGTGAGTAAACTGTCTTTAAAATTTCCAGCATTATAAAAATGTCTACTAAATACTATGGACCTGTAGACTAAAGATGAATGCTGCAATGGTACAAAAAACTTTGGGTGACTGTACAGACAGCAAGATGTCTCTATCATTTCTAGAGTTTAAAAGTTGCTTATTTCTTGTTTACTTAGGTAATATTTTATCCTTCTGGAGTCTTTGATAAAGTTAAAAAATAGATAAATAGTTATAGTTTTCCTTTGTCATGATAAAAGATAAAGTAGATAGGGGTGAACCTCACTAAAGCATGTAGCTCCAAACAGTTGCACCCCTGAAAAGTCTCACCCAGCATGGATGACAACTTCCTGATAGCTTTTGAGAAGGTATTCTCCCTTCAGTCCACCTTCCATGGTGTTCATATACTGACAGCTCACCAGCCACCATCCTCAACATGTACAGACGGGGAACAATTATACAGAGGCGGCCAGAAGGCATAGTAGGGAGAGGTTAAAATCTCAGCTCAGGATTTAATGTACTTGACCACCCCTTCCTTCCTTGAGAAAATGTCATCAGGATGGCTCCGAAAGGTCATTTGTGAGTAATCATGGCTGCTTCTGCTGAAACCAGATGTGGTCCACAACAACTGCTTTCAATGTCTAATTATTACTTTGAATTCCAAAGGTTTTCAATGGCTGACTTTATACTCCAACGATGTTTATTCTTCATCAATCACTTTATACAATAATTGACACCCTCATAGATATACCTGTGTGAACTAAACATACACAGAATAAGAATTTTGTTCACAAATATTTCATAAACATACCATTAAACATTATAATAAAAGAAAGATATTTAATGAAAACTGTTTTGACAGAGAACCTTATAATTTTTGGACAACCAAAAGTTCATCTAACTTGATTTTTCTTATTAAGACACCCATTCTTCTATAAGAGAAAATAAAATGTTAATTTCTCATTTACAAACTTTACACATGTAATAATTTTAAAATAATAAACACAAAATATTAATAAATATATTCTACTGCATTTAATTTTCCTAATAGTTTCTACCTCAAAAAGCCGTAATTTCATTTTTCCAAACTATGAAGGTGAATATTTAATGAAACAGTCCCTAGACTCAGAGAAAACAGCTTTTGAGTCTTTAACTCTGAAATCAGTTTAATCCTATGTGAACAGCTAATGTTCCTGAGTTCTGGAAGGAAAAAGGCTTAATGGACTCATCCATCTCCAAAGGTTTAAGGTATCAACTGACAAAACTCTGAGTTGGCTATTCAGTTTCTCACCCTCTCTCTGTCTCTTCATTCTTACATAGTGTTCTAGTAACATTTATCCAAATTTGAGCTCTCCTTTCCAGAAAGACATGAAGATCTGTTGCTGCTCAGCTTCAGAGAAGACAGTGTTCTCTAATAATCACTCATAGTGACACAAATATTTCAAACCCATAATTAGAGAAAGGGAACAGTCGCAAAGTGAACAGTGCACAGATCAGGTGCACTGGCCATCTCTGCTTGACTCTTCTCTTGTTGTTAATCTGGCATGTCCAAAAAGTATCTTCAGTATTTTTCAATGGGCCTATTTGTTCTTATGCAATTCCACATTTCAGGTGTACTTTGCTTTTTGGCTCGGAGAACCAACTTAAAGAATAAATCATCAACATAAGATTTCCCAATAAAGGCAACTATGTAATACGGAACTGTTATACTAAGTTTCACTATGAATGTGGGGTGTGTGTGTGTGTGTGTGTGTGCACGTGTGTGTGTAAGAGAGAGAGAAAGAGAGAGAGAGGAGAGAGAGAAAGAGAGGGACTGTATCTACAGTGATGATGCCTTTGGGCATCTTGGTGGACTAGTTGAACAACGAACAAGATTGGTTTAATTTTCTGTGCATGGCCATACTCTTATGTCTGTGCAGTACCACGTGATTTTGACCTGTGGGCATGTTTGTGAGGCAGAGTCAAGACTAATGACAGATGTGAGAGTACCAAATCCACTGTGTATGGTACCACTACTGGACAGATGTTCCTGGGTTGTATAAGATACCTGACTCAGTATGAGATGGCAGAGCAAATCAGCAAACAGCATTCCTCAATGATGTTTGCCTCAGCTTCTCTTGAGTTTTTAGTTTCCCTAGATGATAGACAAAGCTACAAGATAAAATAAACACTTTCCTTCCTGAGTTGCTTTTGCTCAGTGTTTCATCATAGCAGTGGAGAAGCAAGCTAAAACATATGGGCAAGTGAAATACATAAAATGGTAAGTATAGCAATAGTCTCACAGCCTCTCAGGCAAGGAACTATTGTCTGTGTTTGCCAGAGATCTGAATCTCTTACATGTGTAAACATGTTTAATCATTAGGGAAACTGTGAAAACCAATTTATTTAATGACCAGTGAAAATAAACAGAACTCCGCAATGCAAGTAGCTTACTTAAGCTCACAAATCCTAGTGATAGCAGACCACTGAATTCATGTCTGAAAAAAAACCACCTGATTTCTTTTTGAACAACCATCAAGACTGATTCAATTTGCTGTGCACAGCCATTCTCTTACCTTCATACAGTACCAGGTGATATTTGGGTATTTGAAAAACTGAATGTTAATATATGATTAGTTGCAGTTTCCATTGACAGCATTTACTTAAATCTATACAGGTTTATTTTTATTGCCCCCTTTCCTAATATGATTTTACTATATTTCCAATAAGCTCCCCATCACTCATTTGAGGCTTTTGGTTATATTCCTTTTTGTGTGCTAGGGATTATCCACAATAAAAAGACGTTATAGGAAGAATAGTTTTCACCTTTATCAACTCACTGCCAAGGATTCTTTACTAAAAAAAAAACCAAAAAACAAAAAACATTGTGTTGTGATTCCTTGAAGCTAATTAGGAAAAGGTCTAATTATTTTTTTAGAACATCCTGCTTTTGTTCCCTTCACCTGGAATAGCCCTATATGCTGTTCTTTTCTGACACTAGAGCCTGGGTTTGTTCATGTCATGTGACTAACTACATTTTGATATGTTGTATATATTTATGTGCTTGAGGAATAGGTACATTATCCTATGTAATGATAAGGACTGGGATATTCACAAGTATTAATATCTAATAATGGGGCTAGAGAGATGTGTTGGTCATTGAAGGCTAAGGCTTAAAACCAGGAATGCAAGACCTGACAGCATGGAAAGTTGATCATTTAATTCCTTTCAGTGTGTAATTTACCATTTTTTTGTAAATGAGGATTGATTTTATGTATCCACTTGGCTAAGCTAAGGTACTCAGTAATTGTCAAACACTGGTCCATATGTTTCTCTGAAGGTCCTCTTTAGATGTAACCTTAAGTTCATGTGTTATAAAAGCAAAGTGAATTATGTTACAAAATGGAGTGAACCTTATGACATCTGAAGAATGTGCCAGTGAGAAATAATGATGTTTCTGAAGTCCTGATCTGATCTGAGTGCAGGGTGGACACATTACAACATCCCTTCATGGTCCCACGGCCAACCTGTGTTACAACACTGGGATTCATTAAATTCAGAAAACTTAAAACCAACTCCTGAAAATCTTAATGCCATGTTAGAGAGATGGTAGGTAGGTGGCAGATAGAAGACAGATGATACACATGAATGAGAGTGCCAGAAAATATATGATAAAATAAAAATAGATACATGATAATAGATAAAATGATCGATAAGAGATAATTTAAAAATAGAGTTAACCATTGTTTTTTCTTTTCCACTGGGGAACAACTCTTCAGACAGTATTTGATCACACTTCTGTAAAGTCTTTATGTGTTATCCTTTGAATAAGGAGCAGCATTTATTTATTTATTTATTTACCCTTGTTTCCTGGTTTTATATGCCTGAAGTCCTGAGGAGAATCCAATTCTTTTAATGTCCCAAAGTGTAATGTGTACTGTGGGACACATTGCTTGCTCTAACATACTGTTTTAAAAATTAAAAGCTTATCTCCAACTTATACATCCCTGAGTACTTATAATATGGTTTAATTTAGTTATTTCAGGGATTTTATATTCATTAATGGTAACATGTGAGAGATAAGGAAATTAGTTTAAGCTTTAGAAACAATACATATTCCCATTAGCTATTTTTACCCACCAGGAGGACAAAAGAGCAATAAAAGACTTCCTTGCATTTCATTAGTTCTATCTTTTTCCTCTTCCTTAAACATCAATTGCACTAACATTGTAAGTCACAT
The DNA here is from genome assembly GCA_004026605.1 of Ondatra zibethicus. Taxonomy (NCBI): domain Eukaryota; kingdom Metazoa; phylum Chordata; class Mammalia; order Rodentia; family Cricetidae; genus Ondatra; species Ondatra zibethicus. The sequence continues at coordinate 4,177 of PVIU01034783.1, read as the reverse complement.
CACATCAATACTTTTCAAATGTATTTAATACACACAGGTAAGGTTGATGATTAAGGTTCAAGAAGCTTTCTGAGATCAATAATAGATTAAAGAAACAAAGGTCATAAGGAAGTTTCAACTGTTAAGGATAGGAATTGGTTCTACTCAACCATACTCATTTGCACATACATTTAATTATAAGGTTTGCTATGGTCATGGATATTATTAAGAGCTATTTCTGTGCTAGGATCATCTTATCTTAGATTTATCTCTAACCTCCTCTTTCAGCAGGTCCCTTCTCAGCTAACAGCAGGTTTTTTTTTTTAAGTACAATCTGAACTGTTTCTAATTGAATACCTCTTGCTGCTTCTAGGACATTTAGCACTATGGGCCATGTCTTCACAGGCTCTTCAGGGCAGTGTCTCATAGACAGTAAGATTTACAGTTAGTTGCCTCCCACTTATCTGTCTCTGCATATGATGCCCACACTTTACCTGCTGTGATCTGAAGATCTGAAAGAAAAAAATCAATGGACGTGATTCACCCTGTTCACTGAAAATTCTCATCTCAACAACTACGGTCTTCAGCCCACCTTCGGTTATAGACTGAATATGTGGGCAAACAGCAGAATAAGGCATCTTCATGGTACTGGAGTGAGGTCCACAATTTACGCCATTAGTCACAAAAAGTAAGTCTTGTTTCCCATCCTTTCAGTTATTTTCCAAGTGTCTGATTTTACCACCCTTGCTTTCTCATAAGAAAAACACACCTCTCATCTTGTCTTTCTAGAAGTCAGGCTGTTTTACCAAAAGGTGATTTAACATATTATGTCTTGCTCATGAAATACATATTATTTTTCAGGTATGAAGGAGTCAGTCCCAGGGTATGAAGCAGTGATCTCCCTGGTAGAAAGGAGCAGGCAATGTATTGAAGGTGGTGTTTAGATTGTAGTAAAATGGAAAGACGTTAGAAAAGAAGTCCATTTAATTCTGCTCTACCTCCCAGTGTGGCATGCTGTCCTCCAAAACTGTCTGAAGATGTGTCTGAGATATCGAGACCCTAAGGAGAGAAACTGCAAACCATTTTATTTCTACATCTGGCTGATCTGCAGGAAGATATACTATATTACAGTTGATTCCTCACATTGCTAAGTGATGGTAAGAGTTTTAAAAATTTCTCTTTTATCCGATGATACTGTATCTTCTTTTACTTTTTAGACTTGATCTAGTTTAAAATAAATCGTTCCTTTCAGCTAAATCCCTCTTGCCAGTAATTATGGAACCAGTTTCCTCTTTGTTGGAGAGAGATAAGACATTGACTGGTAGACTGCTGGCAATAAAGAGCTGAAGCAGAGGAAGTGCAGATTTAAGTCCAAATGGGAAAAGAGTGCTAAGGTCAGAGCGTTAGTCTAACTCACATAAATCTCAACATTTTAAGCAAAAGGAAAGTAGCATCATATAAACTCCAAACTTGACCCTACTAATAAATACCTCCTCAAATCTCACAGAACATTCTAGAAGAGGACCCAATGCCACCGTGAAGGTCAAGTGAGAAAGCTAAGAAAACTCCTTGCAAAGGTCAAAAAACTCAAGGCTGATGCTTTTAGAGTAAATTTTCCATCAAAGCAGACTTTATAAATGCTGTGTGGAAACCTTGTTAAATTCTACTGTCCTTCTGCTCCCCTCTGTCTGGGTCTTATATTCCATGCACAGATTTCTGTTGGGGGAAAGGCTCACTGGCCTCTAATACCTTCAAATAAAATACCTCATGATTGTTCTTTAATCGCATCAACCAAATCCTCATTCTATTCCAGTAACTGGCATGACAAAAAATATGTATAGAACACTCCACTATGCTTTATGGTGTGGTAGTCATATCTGTGTCCCTCAGCAAGGCATATGGAACCTAATATTCATTTTGTGGTATTAAGAGGCCAATAGGATGTGTGGGTAGATGAAGCTGTTAATTGTGTTATCCTGAAAGGAAAACTTGAAGGAGCTCTTTTCTATTCTACTGTAATAGCACAACTCAATGATGCCACACCCAAGGATAGGCAAGCCTCAGGCTATGGAATGATGAGCAGTAGATTTCTCTTCTTTATAAATTACTTAGTATAAGGCATTTTCTTATAGCAGTCCAAGCTCGCTTAGACACTATACTTAATAAAACCAAATCAAATCAAACGACCTTTCCTGAGAGTCCCAGTGAACTTGAACTGGTTCTTTTAAACATCTCTTGGGAATTATCATGCTACAGCACATAAATATTTGTTCTATAATCCACACAGATATAAAGCAAAGACATTCTTCCCCGTAAGCTAACTTATCCCTTTGTAGCTGATCTGGTATATCCAGATGCAGTAGTCATTTCTCTAACACAGTATGAATTAATCATCCATCATTCTACCTCCAGAACACTGTCATCAATAAGATTTGGCTGGCTTTTATAAGAAGAGTTGAGAAACATTCTCAGAAATGAATTATTTGTTTCTAAACTATTTGTCAAGTCCTCCTTGGATGGAATACACACATTAACTGATGCTTCATTTGGGTATCAGAGAGTCCCAGCTAATGTATGCACAACGTTTACTTAAAGTTTATCAAGCAGCTCTCAGAGTCTAGGAGGGACAAAGAACCAATCAGGTTAATGAAGCAATAGAGCAATCCTCAGATTTTGGAACAACCCCATTCCATTATTGCCTTCATCCTTTTGACACCACACATGGGCTTTTCCACTCAGTTCCCTGGTCACATCAGGTCAGGCTAACTAGCTTTATTGTGGCCACCACTCTTGCTTCTGCAGATTAGTGTGGTTGCTGGAGTCATCAGACTCTGGAGAAGGAGTATGGATAGAGTTCAGGTGTTCACATGAATAAAATACTACTCAGAAACCTGGATGGATACAGGTAAGAAGGGAGGCCTGGTTCATGTCAATAGCCCTTATTTTGAAAAGTGTCGAGATGGTAAATACAGTGTATTTTGCTTTTCAGTAGAGGATTTTGTTCTATGATACTTTCTCCTCCACATTAAGATGTATACTTAGACGATAGTTAACATAGGTTGCTGATGGTAACAATCTTGATGGTTACTCATGGATGATGTCCAAACTCATGTCATTTCTACGGTTGCCTTCTAGGACCAAAGACATCCATGTATGACAGTTGACTGTGATGATTCTACATGTCTAGATGCAGCAAATGGTCTTCGAGCATGTGTGCTGATTTCATTGACCTCAGTCTGATAATGAATTAGCTATGTGTTTACAAGACATAGCTGTCACTCACTACTCAGCCAGCTTCCAGAAGATCTCCAGCCCACACTTCAGATGCAAGTTATCAGCAACGGGTTTGACCAAGTGAAGAGGTTATTTCAGGGAATCTCTTCAATCCTGGGACCAACTCAATAATGATAGCAATGAAGACCTCTGAAAGAAGACATAGAATCTAAAAATCTAGTCAATATCAGTGAGTGACACAGATGAGGTGATGTAGAAGACAGGAAGCCTGTAAGTGAGTGTATGGGAGGCCAAGTAGCCAGAAACACCCCAACCAGCATGTAGAACATCAGGAAGGCTTTCTAGGTGTTTTCTACTTCTCTCCTGGTATCCTATATTCTGTCTTTTATATTTACCCTGATTCTATTTTGAACTGCAAAAAAAGTGCAATGATGTGATTGGGCTTAGGGATCTTCAGAAAAGTTGGAGTTAGGATATGATGGACAACATCTAGATATAGTGAATTAATGTATAAAATTTAAAAATAATCAATAAAATCTTATTATAAATAACTACAGAACACTGAAAAATTACAATTTTAGGTATTGATTGAATTTAGCAGGCAGGAAGAATGTCTGTTTGGTGTACTAAATTGGAAAGATTTTTCTTGCTAGGCAGAGGGGCATGTGTCTGTAACGGTATCATCGGAGAGTTGGAGGCAGGAAACTTGCAGAGTTGAAGCCAGCCTGGACCACAGAGTGAGACCCTATTTCCTCAGAAAAAAAAAGCAAGCAAGAAACAGAGCACCAACTTTCCTTATTCCTCTCTCCTTTTAGCATTTAATTACTACTTATAAGTATTTGAAGTAAGCAAAAATATCAATTTTCATTTTTCACTTACTTTTGCATTGTATAATGTTGTCTTTAAATTATTTAAATTTAATCTTTTCTATTTTAATAATTAAGACACTTAGATACTAATTTTA
>PVIU01034782.1:0-11021 GCA_004026605.1 Ondatra zibethicus | reverse complement strand
GGAAGCGGTCATACCCCATTAAGGTGAGAATGATGCAGTTTGTTCCACCGAGGCCCAGGAAAAAGCACATCTGCAAGCCACAGCCAGTGACCGAAATGCGTCTGTCCCTGTCCAGGAGGTCTGCCAGCATCTTGGGGATGATAGTCAGGGTGTAGCAGGTCTCAGAGAAGGAGAGTGCACTGAGGAAGAGGTACATAGGAGTGTGGAGAGATCTGTCCACCCAAGTCAATCCCATGATGGTCAGGTTGCCTGCAAGAGTGAGAAGATAGAGGCAGAAGAAGACCACAAAGAGGAAGGTCTGTACATGTGGGTAAGCGGAGAAGCCTACGAGAATGAATTCTTTCAGGATTGTTTGGTTGATTGTCATTTCTTTGGTTACTGAAATATAAAAAGGAAATAGACAAAACTTTAATCCTCCTTATTCCTTAATATTTTCAAATGAAATGTGTAGTGTGGATAAGAGCAATTATCCGACTTACTATATACAACCAACTTTCCATTCAGTTTAGTAAAACTCAGCCATTTATGTAGAAGATGTGATTTCCTAATTATGTATTCATTTATGTCTTCAACAGTATCTTAATTATGACTTACTATGTCACCAGAAAGTTTATTTATTCTGGCCTTAAAGAAGGTTGACTATCAATTAAAAAGCCTAATGCCATGTATGGGTGACCTCTCTGGAGCTGTTGGTTCCTGGGGACACAGAGACCTCCAAAACTTTGCAGACTATTGCCATTGCTCTTGGTAAACATCCAGAACTTGATGGTAAGACCTTATTGCTAAAGACACCACATAATTAAGTCATGTGATTTAAGGAAATCAAGATGATACTAATCTGAAACATTCATTCATGTTGATTAAGTCTTAGAGTGCTAGAAAGTTCCATTAACACAATCAGTGAAGAAAGCCATCAACATTGGGATCACAATAATGACTGGCCTTGAAGATATACTAACTGTTGCATTAAGGTTGTGGAAGTAACAAATTACTTCATAATTGGATTTAAATCCTGCTTCAAAAGATGAAATGTATGCCTGGTACAAGTAAGTGAACCCAAACTCATTGACAGGATAAGTTATAAACAATAAGGGAGAATTCAATTCTGGCATGAAGGCATGGTAAGTGACTACTCACTAAGTTCTAGCCTTTATGCCCATAGCTTAGTGCATCTCTCAACCCTCAGAGGAGAAGCTTCTTGTTGTCACAGATCATGGTTAATACAAAGACTGGTCAATATGCAGAGAGTTAGAGTCTGTGGCATGCTCAGCTCTAATTGAGACATCTGTGTCACACTCCTTTCCCAGAGGGTTCAGGGATCATTGAAGAAGAGCGGGGTATAAGACTTTAAGAGCTGGAGGTTGGAGATGTGTGCAACAACAGAAGAAGTATTTGCTAGACATGACCTCATAGTGGCTACTGCAAGCACAAGGTTGGCAAGATCAAGCCAACCAAAAATCCCAGCGTGGACATGGTTTGTGCTCATGAAGTGCTTTCTTAAGCTGAGAAGCTAGTGGCAGTTGATGGGTGTTGGGATGGAAAAGTAGTAATAGGGGGCTAGGAGACTTGATCAAACCATTGTTTGTACATATATATGGAGATTCTCTAATAATAAACATTAATAAAAGTAAAGAAAAACATGTGGGATACATAAATAAAAATATTTATCTTTCTTAAAAGTAGAGTAACTTACCTCAAAGGGGATTTTATTGGCTGGTCATGTAGAGATGGCTCAGCGGGTAAGAGCACTGCTTGGTCTTCTAAAGGTCCTGAGTTCAATTCCCAGCAACCACATGGTGACTCACAGCCATCTGTAATGAGATTTTGTGCCCTCTTGAGGAAAAGGCCTTGTCAGTCGTCCTTATCAACTTAGACCTTGAAACCCAATAGGGACAATTTCAGGAGAACTGCCATATATGGGCTGCCCATGCGTGCTTCAGCATTGCCAGGGCATGCATTTCAAATGTCAGAATTCATTTCATGTATTAACAATGTGATACTGCTACTGGTGGTCAGAAGAAGCAGACTTAGATACATTAATGGATCTACCTTTGGATAAAACTCTCAGCACTGAACTATGGGAGCCTGGGGAGTTAGCTCGATTCCAGCACCCACATGCAGGTTGTGAAAGCATTGATGTCTGTCTGTTATTCCAGTACTCAGGAGTCAAAGATAGGGATCATGAGGACAACTGTCTAGTAAGACCATTTGGAATTGGCAAACACTTGGTTCAACAGATAGCCTTCTTCAAAAAACAAACAATGGACAGAGACACTCAGTGTCAATTTCAGATCTCCACATGGATGCACACACATGTGCCCATAGGTATGTCAACATACCACACACTCATACCCATGCAACACACAACATACCAAAACACATATACACAATGCACACCATACCACACATATCTATACAATACAACATACCACACATGTATACATATGACACACAACTTATCACACACATGTATACATACAACACACAACATACCACACATGTATACAGATACAACATAGAACATGTCATACACATGTACATATACATCACACAACATACCACACAATGCACAAATATAATATACCACATACTAGTATACATATAAGACCCTGTAACATGAGGAAAGGGCTTTGTTGGGGTTTCTTTCCTGCCCAGTTCCCACAGCTGGTAAATCCCAAAGAAAATACACAGAAGTCTATATTAGATATAAACTGATTGGCCCACTAGCTCAGGCATTGTATTAGTTCTTATAACTTATATCAACCCATTATTCTTGTCTATGTTAGCCACATAGCTCGGTACCTTTTTCGGCGGGGCAGGTCACATCCTGCTTCTTCTGTGGTCTGGGCAGGACTGCAGAGGAATGGACTTCCTTCTTCCTCAAATTCTCCTGTTCTTATTTCCCTGCCTCTACTTCCTGTCTGGTTGTCCGGCCTATACTTCCTGCCTGGCTACTGACCAATCATTGTTTATTTAAAACATAATTGACAGATATAGAATTGTTCTCCCACACCAAGACCTAACATACCACACACATGTATGTTCACATGTAAACCAAATTAAGTTGAGTAAATGAAAACATGCTAAGTGATTGTCTTAGTTAGATTTTCCATGCTTCCATTAAGACTATGACCTAGAAGCAACATGAAAGGAAAGGTTTATCTCATCTTACAGCTCACAGTGAGTCATGAAGGAAAGGCAGTAAAGGAATTCAAGGCAAGAACTGGAGACTATGGAGGGGGAAGGGGAGAACAACTTAGAGGTTTGTTTTCTGTGGTTTGATCAGGCTGCTCTCTTATGACACCCACAACAAGGTACCAAAGTGTGCCACCACACCCGGTGAGGTTGCTCTTCCCACATCAATTATTACCCAAGAAAATATCAAACACATTTACCCACAGGCTAGTCTTACGAAGGCGTTTTTCTCAATTAAAATTCTCTCTTCTCAGATACATGTAGGTTTGTGTCAAGTTAACAAACACCAACCCAAACACTGAAAAAGACAGAAGTAGTCTAAGATAGCCATTCCTATGTGCTATATAATCCTATGTCTGTTAAGGAATCATTGTAACCATTTCCTGGTAATTTTAGGACTAAGCTTGGATAATGACTTAAAATTGTTGGTCTAAGAAAGAAAAATAGGTGGAAAAAAAGCATTTTGAAATATTTTGCAATGTAAAGAATGACTGATACATATTCCACAAAGGTGTTTTCCGTATCTGGTCATTATCTAACTGCATGCTAGATATATTTTCTGGGTAAATCATTGATATTACAGTATGGCTTTCAGATTTTTGCTCTACTGCAGGCATAGTCTGAATTAGGATGTGGCTATTGGATCTCACCTCATCTTCATCTCTCTCTGAAGTTAATCAACATGTGCCCATTTTAATTTGTGTTACCAATCTTTAGACAAATGAATCACATATATTTTCTAGCTTCAAAGAGGCATTATGAGTGGGTGAAGACAATTCATTATTAATAAAAGAGAGGCACAGGATGTAAGTAGTGTCCTACTTTGGTGCTTCATTAGGTTACTAAGCAAGTCACTGCCACTGGTGTATTCTGAAAGAAATTCTTCATGGCTTTCGTAGAAGCACACATTGTTCTTCACTCAAAAGAAATAAAAACTGAGTTATAAAAATCACTGATCTCAGGGTCTGGATTCTTTTATTACCGATTGTTTGGTGACCTTAAGAAAGTTGCTGTACCTTTTACATTTGAATATCTGCAGTTGGCAAGGACGGAGTTTCCTGAGTTGGTGCAGCTTTACTTTGTCTGTGGCTCCTGAGTTGTGTGATATGAGGGTGAAGTGATGGAGGAGGCTGAGCTCATCCCTCTCCGCCCACTAAATGACTGCGGGTAGAGCCTTGCTTTCTGCCGCTGTGAGGTACTGTGTGATTATTATCAAAGGTTGAGGCTCCCCAGCTCTTGAGGTTTGTGTGGTTCTGGTTAGAAGAGCCCTGGAGATCCCTGTTGTCTTTCATCAGAGAAGGAAGAAAACTTTCTTCCTCAACTTTATAATTTGATCTCATTAGTTTTAGGGCTTTGTGTAACATGCAACCTCTGAAACATTTCTGCAAATCCTCGGGGGTTTAAGGTATGGAGAATTCATCATACTCATAAAAAATAAACTTTCAGCTGCCTGTAAATTTTGTTTTGGCAGGAAGCCTAAATGAGAGTTGGAATGCTAATGTGAATCGAGTTTACTTTCATTGACAAAAAATGCTGCCCTGAACCAAACTTTATGACAAGACTTTAAAAACACTTACGGAATCTAAGTCCTTGAAAGGACCTTCAGCATATTATCCACTAGCTAAATGAAAATTTAACAGTGTGACTCTACTAAATGGCTAGGTGAATGGCTAAGGTGAATAAAATGGTATGTCCACATTTTAACCATCTGTCCATCAGCTGAAGGCTCTCTAGGCTGCTTCCATTTCTTGCAATTGTGACGAGAGTAGCTATCTCTGCTGCAGGGTGTTAAGTCCTTTGGGTATAGGCCAAAGAGGGATACAATTTGGTCCTATGGTAGATCTATTTTTTAGTTTTTTTGAGCATTCATACTGATTTCCATAGCGGCTGCACCAGTATAGTACCATAAACAGTGAATGAGACGTCCCCTTGCCCACTGCCTCATCAGTACCTGTTGTCAGTTGTTTCCTTGATCTTAGCCATTCTGACTGGAGTAAGATAAAAGTCTAAGAAATATTAATTTTTATTTACTTATTTTTTAAAATTTCATTTTACATTCTAATCAGAGTTTTCTTTCCCACCGCTTCCCTCACCTCCCACATGCCTCCTCCCCAGCCTATCCACTCTTCCCAATGGGAAAGGGCTCCCGTGGAGAGTCAACAAAGTCTAGCACATTAAGTTGGGACAGGTTCAAGCACCTTCTCTCTGAATTAAGGCTGAGTATGGTATCTCACCATAGAGAATGAGCCCCAACAAGTAGCTCATGCACTAGCGATAGATTCTGCTCCTACTGCCAGGGGCCCCTCATATAGTCCAAGCTCCACCACGTATGGAGGACCTAATTCATCCCATGGAGACTCCACAGCTGTTTGTCTAGAGTTCATGAGTTTCCACAAGCTTGGTTCAGCTGTTTCTGTAGATTTCTCCATCATGATCTTGACCTCCCTTGCTCATATATTCCTTCTTCCCTCTCTTCGATTGGAATCCCGGAGTTCAGCCTGGTGCTTGGCTGTGCATCTTTGTAACTGGTTTGTCAGTTGCTAGATGAAGACTCTTTGATGATAGTTGGGGTATTCACCAATCTAATTACAGGAAAAGGCCAGTTCAGGCACCCTCTCTACAGTTGCTACAGGTCTTATCTGAGGTCATCCTTGTAGATTCTTGGAAATTTCCCTAGCGCCAGGTTTCTCCCTAAACCCATAGTGACTCTCTCTCTATCAAGATCTCTCACTACTCTCCACTCTGTCCCTCTCTCCTCTTGACCATCTCATTCCTTCCTGTTCCCATCTCCCATCCCCTCCTTTTTACCACCCCCTTCCGCCCCCAGTTTACCTAAGAGATCTCATCTATTTCCCTTTCCCAGGGCGATCCATGTGTCTTTCTTAGGGTCTTCCTTGTTACCTAGCTTCTCTGGAGCTGTGGATTATAGTCTGGTTTTCCTTTGCTTTACGTCCAATATCCACTTATGACTGAGCACATACCGTGTTTGTCTTTTTGAGTCTGGGTTACCTCACTCAGGATGTTTTTTTTCTGGTTCCATTCATTTGCCTGCAAATTTCATGATGTCTCTGGTTGTTGTTTTTTTTTTTTTTGTTGTTGTTTGTTTTGTTTTTTTGGGGGGTTGTTTTCCTGTTTGTTTTTCAGTATCACCATGCACAAAACTCAAGTTCAAATGGATCAAGGACCTCAAAGTAAATCCCAATTACATTGGACCTGATAGAAGACAAAGTGGCAAGTAGCCTTGAACATACTAGTACAGGAGAACACTTCCTAAATATAACACCAGTAGCACAGAAACTGAGAGTAACAATGAATAAATGAAACTTCCTGTAGCTGAAAAATTCTGTAAGGCAAAGGAGATGGTAAATAAGACAAAACAACAGCCTACAGAAAGGGAAAATAGCCACATCTGACAGAGGGCTGATCTTCAAAATATATGAAGAACTCAAGAAACTAGACATCAAAATACAAAACAATCCAATTAATAAAATGGGGTATAGAGCTAAACAGAGAATTCTCAGCAGAAGAGTTTCAAATGGCCAAAAGAGATTTAAGGAATCACTCAACATCCTTAATCATCAGGGAAATGCAAATCAAACAACGCTGAGATACAATCTTAAACCTGCAGAATGACTAAGATCAAAAGGACCGAGGAGAGTTTATGTTGGAGAGGATGTGGAGTCAGGGAACACTCCTCCACTCTGGTGGGAGTACAACTTGTGCAGCCACTTCAGAAATCAGTATAGCTGAGGAACGATAAAGAAAATGTAGTACATTTACAAAATTTCTGAGTAAATTTAACTTAAGTTTCCCTGGTTGCTAAGGATGTGGAACACATTAAAATAAATAACTAGCCATTTTTACTTCTTATTTTGAGAAGTTTTTCCAGGTTAGTAGCACACACACACACACACACACACACACACACACACACACACACCCCTTTAATTTAGTCATTTGTTTTCTTGATTCTTAGTGTTTTGTGTTCTTTATATATTCTGAATATTAATTCTCTACTGGATGTATAACCAGCAAAGTTGATCTCCAACCTGTACTTTCTCTAGACTGTTTCCTTCACTGCATAGTAGGTTCGAGGCCCCATTTATCAAATGTTGGCTTTATGTGCTGAGAGAATTCAGGCCTATTCTTAAGTTCCTTCCCACTCCGGTATCTTGTAGCATTTCTTGATCACCTTTTCTTCCATCAGTTTCAGTTTTCGGATTTCACTTTGAGATACTTTGTTTCTTTTGGAATTAACTGTTGTGTGGGGTGATAGTTGTGGATCTAATTTCTTTCTTCTGCATGTGGACATGCAGTTTTCGCAGTAGCATTTGTTAAAAATGTTGATTCCCCTCCAGTGTTTATTTTTTATTCTCTATCTTTCAAACACCAGATGACTGTAATTGCACAAATCATCTTTGGGCTCTATATTTTGTTCCACTGATCCCTGTGCCTGTCTTATGCCTGTAGCATATTATTTTTATTCCTGTTGCTCTGTAATTTAGCTTGAGATCTGGTATGCCCACTCCTTTCAGCACTATTCTTTTGGTCAGGATTGCTAAAGCTGTTCTAGAAATTTTGTTTTTCCATAAGAATTTTAGTTTGCCCCCAGTGTTTGAATAATGTCACATATAATTTGATTGGGATTGCATTGAATCTGTAAACTGTTTTTGGTAAGATGATAATTTCCCAAATATTAATTCTACCAATGTACAAGCATAGGTTACATTTCTGTCGTCTAGTATTTATCTCAATTTCTTTAGTCACAAGTTTAAAATTTTCATTGGAAAACTCTATAATCTTCTTGGTTAGGTTCCTTCTTGGATGTATTTTGAAGCTGTTGTGAATGGCAATGTTTCCATGATCTCTTTCTTAGCATTTTTGTTCTGGGTTTATAGAAAAGCTACCTTTTTTCCCCCTCTAAGTTGATATTGAATTCTGACGCTTTGATGAAATTGTTGATCATATTTAGAATTTTTTTCTGGTAGAATTTTTGGAATCTTTTATATAATACCATTTTGTCTGCAAATAAAGATAATTTGAGTTCTTCTTTTCCAGTTTGTATCCCTTTAAGTCCTTTCCCTCATCTTGTTACTCTGTGTAAGGTTTCAAGCACTGACTGAAAAGGAGTAGGGACCATGGACAGCCCTGTCTTACACCTCATTTTAATAGGATAGGAGTAGGGACCATGGACAGCCCTGTCTTACACCTCATTTTAATAGGATTAATTAAATAGGATTAATTCACATTTTTCACATGATAATGTTGGCTGTGTTTTTTGTCATATATAACCATTGTTATATTGAAGTATGTTCCCTTCAGCCCCATTTTCTCTAGTACTTTTATCATGATGCTATATTGAATCTTACTAATGTCTCTTCCTGCATCTATTAGTAAGATCACATGATTTCTATCTTCAGGTCATTATTACACATATCTTGACTGTTGTAGGTTATCTTTTTATATATGTGCACATTTTGTTTACGACTATGTTAACTAATTTTCAATCAGTGACTTACTCTACGTGTATGAATCCTTTGCTTTCATGTACTCATGGTCCCTGCATGGATACTTGGTGCCTGCTGCGGTTAGAAGAGGCGCTGCAACTGGAGCTGGGGATCTTTGTGAGGCACTCTGGGACCTGGGAACTAAACCCAGGTACTCTGTGAGAGCAAGTGTTTTTACCCTCTGAGCCATCTCTTGAGCTCCTAATTTTTGAGTATTTTGTGGAGAATTATTTTCATCTATGTTAGTGGTATGACCTATAGTTGTCTTTTTAAATTTTTAAAAAGATTAATCAAAAGAGCTATTTTCATCTATGTCAGTGGTATTGGCCTATAGTTCTCCTTTTAAACTGTTAGAAATTTAATCAAAATATATTTTTGTCACATTCCCCCTCCACTTTTCTTCCTCTGTCACCTCTCAGGCCCACTCTCTCAGTGTTTCCATTTCTAAAACTTACCTCTCAAATTCATAGTCCCCTTTTGAATGAGCATTATTGTTACATATGTGTATATAAACATATAAATGTATAAAAACAGCCTGCTAAGTGTATTTATTATTTTTGCTGTGTCTATGATTTCGGGGTAGCCACAGTTGGGGATATCTACAACACCACTCCTGCTCCTAAGGCTCAGGATACTTCATTGAAAAGGGAGGGGAAAGACTGTAAGACCCAGAAGACCAGGAAGTCCATAGTTAGACTGTGTCTCCTAGAAATGGCAGGGAAACTTACCTATGGTACCCCGACTATATGGTTGCCTACACAAGAGCTGAACGATGGCAATACCGATAGACCTGCTACTTCAGAAAAGGGAATCTCATAGACTCCATGACCAGAGAAAGAACTTCAGGTAACTGCCAAAACAGGGAGAACTATTCCCCTTTTGTGTTGAGTCTTTATCTGGAAGTCACAGAGTTCTTTGACAGAAAATAACTGAGGAAAAGTTTCAAAAAATTTTCTAGATTTTCATGACTGAATATTTTGCAAGATCTGTCACTATTCTTCTTTTACATACATTGCACATTGTTTCTGTTTTGTTCTTGGTATTAAACAAATGATGGTATGTTCATCTTATTTCCTGTTTTACATTTTGCTTACTCTTAAAAATCTTTGCTAAGGGCATTTTTGGTGAAATTCCTTAATACCATACATAAGCCATCAACACTTGCTTTTGAATATTCTCACTACGAAGATAACAGAAACACATTCCTTATATTCAACTATAACAAAATGATAAAATGTGTAGTTATTAATAGCTTGTTTATTTACATGAAATATTTTGAATGGTTTCCTCTATTCTCCAAAGGTTGAAATCATTGAGAGGCAACAGTCTCTTAAATATGTTATTGTTAAAACAATCAGAGTGGGGTGAAGGCTAAGTATGATAAAAATACAACACAACAAACTGCTAATTCTAAAAGATCTTAAAAAATGAAGTTAAAATGCAAAAATAAATTAGTAAACAGTGATTAGTATGGTGTGAATATTTAACAAATGGATTTTGTGTTCGTGTGTGTATATATATGTGTGTGTGAATGTGTGTGTGTGTGTGTGTGTGTGTGTGTGTGCTTTCACAAACAGACAGCTGCTGATTTTTTACAATATATATCTCCCATTAGAAATTTAGAAATAGCTTTTATCATGGGAAATCCAACTTAGTACATGAAAGTCTTTTCAGAAATATTTACTATTTGCATCTTTAGATATTGAAAACTTCACTCAGTGCAGTGGTCATATTACTGCTTTTTCTTCTGCTCCTTCCTCACTTATGAGAGAGAGGTACAGAATGCCCAGAAATTGGCAGAGTCTTCTTATAAGGGACATTATTCTTCTCATGGTAGTGGAAAGAAGAGGGATTGGATAACGTCCTGAGCATGCTTAGAAAATGACTGGGACAGGTTAGGTGAAAGTCTCAGTCATGTGCTCCTGGATTTCACCTATCCATAGAAGTTATGGAGTGAATGCTCCATTGACTCCTGGAGGAAGCTAAACAATACATTAAACCAGAAACAATAGTCCAAGGTTATTTTTCAAGAATACTGTCTTTCTCGTGATCTTTCTAAAAGCATTCTTCATATCCTTATTCCTGAGGCTGAATATGATGGGACTGAGGAAAGGGGTAATGATGGTATAAGGAACTGCTATGAGGGTATCATCTCCCCCAGAGGCTTCTGGCTTCAGATAAGCAATGGATGCAAAACCAAAGTGGATGATGACCACAGTGAGGTGTGAGGCACAGGTGGAAAATGCCTTTTGCTTACCCTCGGCTGAAGGGATCTTGAGCACAGAAGAAAGGATGAACACATAAGTCAAGGAGATGAGC
>PVIU01034781.1:0-11001 GCA_004026605.1 Ondatra zibethicus | reverse complement strand
TACAGTACTACACGTACAATGCTACATGCTTCTCTTCAGATCATGTGACCCCAGTGTCTCAAGCAAAAGCCTGCAGTACTACCCCCTCTGTGGCAGGTGAGGGTAGAGATAGGCTCTTCTGTTCTCCCGCCTCGAGCTCCCAAGTGCACCACCATGTCTAAATGGTTTTTCTTTAGATTTCTCCAAAGTTCATTTCTTTCGTATTCTAGGAAAGGATGAAGAATTTAAATCATGGTCTGTGGGAGATTGCTGCAGGAAGTTGACCCTGGTCTGTCTGTCTGTCTTGCAGGTGGAAAGTGTCTCTGCTGGGTACTCCTCATTATATAAGGACAGTGGCGCACTCATGGCTTTCAGAGGAGTTCCGGTATGTATCACCCGCTCTTGACTGCCACTGATGCCAACCTAGGCTTTTGTGTACTGGGGACACAGGAGGGCATAGATTCCAGGAGCTCTCATCTGGGCAAGCACAACCTGACACACAGTGTCTGTCTGATAAGATCATAGCACCCAGAGTATGAGCACTGAATGCACTAGGGATGCCAAAGGCACACCATTATCCCAAATGAGCTGTGTGCCTCTGTGTTTATTATCATTCAACAAGGACGTGCGTTTGTCCCACACATTAACAAACTGCAACTTCACAGTCAAAGCTATCCAGGAATTCCACTTTAAGAATAACTTTTCGGCTGGAGGAGGTGATGCAGGCCTGTTAGCCGGAGCATATCAGAGTCTGAGACAGGAAGACAAGAGTTCTAGGCCTGCCTGTCAATATAGCTATACACAAGATTGAATTTAGAATTGGGGTGTAGCTCAGTGTAGAATGAGTGTTTAGTGTGTACTCGGCTGTGAGCTCACGTCAGTGGGTGGACGCACACGCAGTTAGGACTGAGGTAATCCACAGTAAAGTTGTCGTGCCCACATGAGGACCTGGGTTTGATGCCTGGAACGTGCATAAAAGGCCCGGCATGGGGGCATGAGCTTGCAATCCTAGTGCTGTGGGGGCAGAGGTGGGCAGATCTTGAGGCTCAATGGGCAGTTAGTCTAGCCAAAGCAGGGAGCCCCAGGGACCAGTGAGAGACCCTGTTGCAAAAAGCAAAGTGCAAGTCTCCTGAGAAAAAAAACCCAAGTTCACATCTGGCGTACGTGAGTGCGTGCTCACCTGCACTACCACGTGTGTGCACGCATACGCACGCGCGCCCACACCCACACAAACACACACACTTAATCAGTCCATCAAAGCAGACTATATTCTTCCTGCCTCTAGTTTCCAGAATGTTTCATATCCAGTGGGTGGGAAGAGCTGTGTGTGGGGAGAGAGGAAGTCTACCTTCACTCTAATGGTCGCCTGCCCCTACAGATCTCAGAGCTGAAGAACCATGGCATTCTCGAGACCCTGACCACAGAAACCAATGGATGGCATCCACGTAGTAAAGACTCCAAGGACCCCTAGGGTTTGGGTGGGACCCAAGTCAGAGCCACCACGGATCCGCTTTCCCTCATCTGAATCACCCTTGCTCCTGAATTTTGTATGGATCATTCGTCAAAAAAATTAGAAACAGTGTTGGGTTAGGAGCCAGCTTATCTGTTGGTGGTTTGCTATGTGCTTCTGGGCAAGCCGTGTAATATCAGTTTACAGTGAAAAAATTTAAATTACATTATCTGTTTATGTGAGGGATGGCGGGCGAGAGAATGACTTGCTGGAATCAGTCCTCTTCTCCCACTGTTCAGATCCAAGGAGGAACTCAGGTTAACAACCTTTGAGGTATGAGCCACCTCACCAACACAGCAGTGAAAATGTAAACACCTCTTGTCCTCAAGGACGGTCTGAAAGTGAGAGAGTACTGTACAGGCATGGTGGTGCTCACCTTTAATGCCAGCATTCAGGAGGCAGAGGAAGGCTGATCTCTGTGAGTTCAAGTCCAGCCTGATCTACAACCTGAGTTCCAGGACTGTTACAGAGAGAAACCCTTCCTCCCACCACCAAAAAAAAGTAGTGCTCTTGGCTAATTTCCATTTACAGGATGACTAAATCAGTGCTGTTTAGTTGATGGATAAATGGGAGAGGCAAAATAAAGGAGTCACTTAAACAGTAAAAGAAAGGAAAAGAAAAATATGAACTGCAGGAGTTATCCTAGAGATATTTGCTTCACTTGCTCGTGTGTGCGCACACACATAATCACAGGCACTTGAATGCACACTCACACACACGCATGCACACTCACTCACTCCTGTGGTCCCCTATGTCATGTCAGGATCATCTTCTGGCTCCAAGAGGACAGGGACACTGCATACATGGTTTGGCCATCTCTCTCCAGATTTTAGTCACCAACTGGGTAAGAGTAGCTGAGACCTCGAAGTTTGTGTTCCATAACTGTTGCAATGGCACATTCCTTTGCCCTTTGGCCAGGGTTTCTTCTTCTGGCTCACACATGTGGTCAAATCACTTGTAGGTGAGAGAGCATTGGGTGAGAGATAGGTCTGTTAATGATAAAGGTGCTCTGAGGCCAGGGCCAAAGGTAGGAAGGCTGTGTCCAGCCCCACCACTTTCCCCTGTGTTCCACACACCTCACTCATATTTGTTTTCTGTTCTTTGAGACAAGGTCTTGTGTAGGTGCATCTTGTGATCCCCCTGCCTCTGTCTCCCTAGTGCTGGAGTGCACCACCTCGCTCTCTCTCTCTTAAAGTATTATGTTTATGCATATATGCATGCGTGTGTATGTGTGTGTGTGTTACGAGGTGCCTGTGGAGGCCAGAAGAGACTATTGGATGCCTTGAAGCTAGAGTTACTGTCATCTATTAGCTCCCAGTACAGGTGCTAAGAACCAAACTGAGATCCTTTAGAAGAGCAGCAAGTGCTTTTAACTGCTAAGCCATCCCTCTCCAGTCTTTCCTCCCTGAAGGGGGAGCTGAGGACCAAACCCATGACCTTGCACTTGCTAGGCAGATGCTCTCAGCCAAATCCCCAAGCCCTCATTCCTCTCTTTTTGTTCAGCCTCTTTGTTCCTCATTTTTATCTCCCATGGTCTTGCATGCTAAAGGTAGAACTCCATTTTCTCTACTCATGCAGGACCAAGTCCTGTTGGCATTATATAACTAAATCATTCTGAGTCTGTGTCTGCTACCCCAAGGCTGGAAGTAGCAAGATGGAATGTCCTAGCACATATCTGAATTTTCCAAATTCAGTAACATGAGTAACACCCATCTGCCATATTTGATTAGGAAGCAGTCCTCGGGGATTTCCCCAAATGAGGCACGGGTAAATATGGTGCTTAACAATTTGGTGAGCAACTTCCCTGGTCAACTGAAATTGCTTTCTTTAACTTAAACTGTTTTGATGGTTCAAAGCATGAAACTGCTGAGAAGTTCAATCTGAGATAGAGCAATTATTTTTGTAAATTCATCAGCTAAAGCATTACCTTCAGCTAATGGACCAGAAAGATTTGAATGTGCCCTGATATGGCCCACAAAACATGGTAATGTTCTATGTTGTATGGCCTCCTGAATCTGCTGAAACAATATATTAACTTGTTTATTGCTAGTTCCTATATTGGGCACTGTTTCCAATATTTGCAAAGCATTATAAATATACCGGCTGTCAGTATATAGATTAAAAGCCTCATTTGTAAAACTTTTAAACACTACAGCTACAGCTCGCAGCTCGACTATCTGAGCTGAAGCTGGTTCTGTCCACACAACCTGTCCTTTACCACTGACCACATAAGCAGCCTTCCCATTAGATGAGCCATCCGTGAAATTAACAAAGCATCCTTTATGGGATCTTTTGCCACCATTTTAGGAAATGAACGAATGCAGTTGTGTAAACTTCAGTAACTGGTCAGCTGGGAAAAGATTACTAATCTGACCTTGAGACTGAGCAAATGCAATTGCCCAAGAATCACCATTTTGGAATAATTTGCTGCTTAGTGTTAAAAACATTGGTCACAGTTGGTTCCTTGCCAAAATATTTTCTAGATTCTATCCTGCTCTTCTTTGCTGAGCACACTACTGCTTCAAAATAAGGATTTAATACTTTAACTGGTGATACAGAAAGGTGCAGCCACAGAAGTGGTCCATTATACCATAAAACTGCTGTAGGAGCAAGTATTGTATGTAAAATACAGGATCGCCATGTTTGGCTGTAATCTATATAGCATCCTTGATGTTCCTGTATAGCCTGCTCTATCTGTGAGAGAGTCTGTCTGGCAGCTTCTGAAAGGGGTCTGCTCGAATTTGGATGCTGTTTCCTTTAAGGATTTCACCTAGAGGCTCGAGGTCTCCTTTAGGAAAGCTTAGATAATGCCTCAGCCATTGTATATTTGCTAATAACCTTTGAAAGTCATTAAGAGTTTTTAAATAATACTTCCTAATTTTATCTTCTGAGGCTTAATTTTTTGGGGTATAATATATGACCGAAATATTGAACGGTGGGTGCCTCTGTACTTCTTTAGGAGCAATAATTAGTCCTGCATGGCTTAGACTCTGTTGTAATAATCCATATGTCTCTAGTAAAATATCCTCATCCCTATGAGCAAACAGGATATCATCCATATAATGGATAATATAAACCTGTAGAAATCAATCTCTAACCCTCTGTATAGCCTGAGCTACAAACTTCTGGCATAAGGTTGCACTATTTGCCATGCCTTGAGGTAAGACATTGCATTGATATCTCTTCCTTGGCTCTCTGAAATTAGCTGAGGGAATACTAAAAGCAAACCTTTGGCAATCTGTTGGAACCAAAGGGATGGTATAAAAGGAATCTTTTAAGTTTAAAATAATTTTATAGGTGCCCTTTGGTATCGCTATAGAAGAAGGCAGCCCTGGCTGTAATGCTCCCATTGGCTGCATGGTTGCATTAACCTCCTTTAAATTGTGAATCAATCTCCACTTTCCTGATTTTTTTTAATAACAAAAATTGGAGAGTTCTATGGTGAATTAGATGTTGAAATGTGCCCATTATCCAGCTGTTCCTGTACTAACTGCTGAGCAGCTTGTAATTTATCCATACAGGTTCATCACTTTTCCATACTATTGGGTCAGGATGGAGTGCAGGCTTTTCAGAGACCTCTCCTAAAAATGCCTTAATCCTGCCCTGGGAGATCTGTGGTCTGGTATGATAGGATCAATCTTTCCCTTATTATTCTTGCCTAGACCTTGATTAGATTATAATCCTTGTTGAAACATCTGATGAGTAACAGTTGTACTGGGAGAATATAAATATACCCCCATTATGGACATACTATCTCGGCCCCATAAATTTACGGGTAAATAAGGAATAATACATGGCCAAAGAGTTCCTTCATGGCTTTCCCCATCATTTCTTTTCTTTTCTTTTTCTTTTTCTTTTTTTTCTTTTTTTTTTCTTTTTGGTTTTTTAAGATAGGTTTTCTCTGCAGCTTTGAAGGCAGTCCTGGAACTAGCTCTTGTAGACCAGGCTGACCTCGAACTCACAGAGATCCACCTGCCTCTTCCTCCCGAGTGCTGGGATTAAAGGCGCGTGCCACCACCACCTGGCATCCCTATGTTTTCAATGTAGTTCATTACTACTCTGTTCAGGATTTCTAGTCTGACCGATTCCTTGTAGCTGTGTAATGGTCTCCAGTTGTGGCCACTTAGAAGGCCACCGGCTGGCAGTTATAAATGAAATATCTGAGTCAGTATCTAGAAGGCCAGAAAATCTTCCATTTATAAACAAAGTGAGTTGTGGTCTCTGAGAACCTATGACTTGTACCCAACATGCATCACATGAACCAAATCCATCCTTTCCTCTCTTTTCTTTGTTACTTTGATTATTGGTTTGCATAGCAGGAAGTAAAATTAATTGTGCAAGCCACTGACCGGCTTTGCTACAGAAACTCCACTTGGTGAGTGAGTCATCACCTTAATCTCTCCATCAAAATCAGCATCAATGACCCCAGGAGCCATAATGATGCCTTACATAGTTGAGCTACTTCTCCCTAGCAATAATCCTACAGTGCCTTTGGTAAAAACCCATAGACTCCTGTGGGGAGAGCTTGCTTCCATACTTCAGATGTCAAAAATATGTACATAGAAGAGCTGAGGTCAAGCCCTGTGCTTTCTGGGGTGCTCTGAAAAGGTCCTGTACAGATTTTCTTGTGGGAGAACAGATTGCTGGACTGCCCCATAATTGTGTCTCAGTGCCTGAGGCTGGCCCCTGCATCTGTTTCCCAAAAGGGGATGTCCTAGATCATCTCCTTTTGATCTGCACTCACTAGCCCAATGCTTTCCTCTCCTGCATCTCCTACATAATCCTGGTTCTCTTCTAGTCCTTGATCTTTCTCTCCTATGAGGACATCGTCTGACCTCATGCCCCATAAGACTGCATCCAAAACAGCCTCCAGGTATTCCTGTAATTTGCATTCTCCCTAGGGCTAGGTCTCCCTTTTGGGATAAGACATCATTAATCGCCTTTCCCTGTAAGGCAGCAGCTATGGCCATTCCGAGTGTATATGATTGGCCAATATCTGAGCAAATTCGGATATAATCAGCAACGTTAACCTGCTTTTTAAAAGGTCTTTTAGCCGTGTTACATACAGCATTGGCGTTCTCAAAGGCTAACTGTTTAATTATTAACTGTCCTGCTTCTGAGTCTCCAATCAACCTATTTGATGCCTGTGTTAGTCTGGAATTGGACTACATAGCGAGTTCTAAATTAGCCTTGTCTACAAGTATGAGATCTTTGCTCCTACCCAAATCCACAAACCATAACAATAATGAAATACCTGAATTTGTACACCTTAGGAAGTAGACACACAAGGATTAGGAATACATGGTCAGTACCCAGTGAGGTAGCCTAGGCTAAAGTTACAAGCAAGAGTCCCCTGGAGGTCAAACAAGAGATCCTTGTTTGTTTTTTGAAGGTTTTGCATTTGAGGGTTTTGGTTATTTGGTGTTTGTTTAGACAGGGTCTCACTGTGTAGTCCATGCCGGAATTGCTAGTTTGCACCACTATGCCCAGCACCAACATTTCTCTAGAATCTCAACGGCCTGCTTGTAAACCCATCATCCTGTAGGCAAAAGCAGAAGGGCTGCTCCGAGGTTGAGCCTGGGCATCATGATGAGTTTGAAGCCATCTCCTATCCAAATGTGAGAATTTTCACAAAACCCCAAAACCTTGGGAGCAACTCTACTCATGTTTTACAGATGTCGGGATGGCTGGAGAGTAGTGTTCTTATCCCTAAGTGGTAGTGAAACTCTGAAGGTTTACAAAGCTTTAATCCTATGAACTGAGACTATGGACTACACTTTGCCTGTCAAACCATTGTTGGGAAAATTTTCTATGCTGCTTCCCATAACCCGAGTTTGCGCAGGAGCATAAGAAAAAAGTTGGTTCTAGAACCAAGTAGGTGAAAGGTCTCTTACTCTGTGTCAGCTGTTATCTGAAGAGATTCCAACTAGAAGGGCTGGACTAGGTTATGCCAACATCTTTGCATGCTAAGGTTCGTGCCTGCACCCAAAACTTCAGGAGCAGAGAATACTAAGACGTGGAGCTTCCGTGTGTAAGCGAGTTTTCCCAGCACTTTTCTGATGGGCAGACAGGTCCGTGCCCTGCATGAGCAGAAGGCTCGAGAGCAGTCCTGGAACCCACAGTCCCTCCAGCTGACCTTGTTCGAGAACCTTCTTCCTAGCCTCCTTGTCGGTCACCAGGGGTTCAGGTGGCCGCTTGATGTCCTCGGCGAAGGGGTTCGGGGAGTTTCCGCTGAAGAGACCCATGAAAACCTTGCGGAGGACCTCCAGCAACAGCACACCCAGCAGCGGCACAGCCAGCAGCAGCAGGGTGTGCCACATCTTGCAGCCTAAGCTTGGACTAACCTGTCCTCTCTGTCTGAACTAGGCTATGACTGAAGCTCCGCCCCACTAGTTTGTCATTTGAGAAACACCAAGCAAACCTTGTATGTGGGTGCTCTTTGTAGGCTTTACTGTTAATGAGACAGAGAATGTGGAGGTTTAGAAATATTTAGGGGAAATGATCATATATCTTCATTCTTGGAGATCATGGGCTGAAGGTGTAGTTCAGCAGTAAAGCAATTGTCTAACATGCCTGCATAGGTAGGTTCTATTTCCAGGATCAGACAGACAGACAGTTACACAGACAGACAGTCACACAGACAGACAGACAGACAGAGACAGGAGATTCTAAGCCATCATGGTGGGACACCTGTGATGCTAATACTTGGGAGGTAGAGACAAAAAGTTCAGGACCCTAGGTCATCCTCAGGTACAGAGTGAGTTCAAGGTCAGCCTGGGCTCCTGTGATTCTGTCTCAAAACCAGAAGAATCTCTCCACGTGTAGGTGGTTTCTTGTCCTGGGTTCTTTCTTCTCTCCTCTTGCTTGGGTTGGAGAAGAAGAGTTAGTGTCTGCAATTCCCTAGAGAAATCAGTATTGCTTGGACTTACATCAATTAATTTAGCATACTCTTCCTTGTCAATCACTGGTTTTGGCTGATTGTCTGACTTAGCTTTGTAAATTTATTTTCTTTATTTATGTATTTATTTATTTAATGTGCTTCAGTGCTTGGTCTGCACGTATGTCTGTGTGAGGGTGTCAGATCTTGGAGTGACAGACAGTGTGAGCTGCCACGCGGATGCTGGGAACTGAACCTGCGTGTGCTGGAGAAGCAGTCAGTGCTCTTCATTGCTGAGCCAACTCTTCGGCCCGCTCACTTAGTTTATTATTGCTGTGATAAACACCATGACCAAAAGGAGAGGAAGGAGTTTAGTTCATCTTAGAGCTCACAGCCCATTCCCGAGGAACGTCGGGGAAGGAAACTGGAGGGAGGAGCAGAAACACAGCCTGGAGGAACATGAATGCTTACTGACTTGCTCCTCGGGCTAACACTCAGCCTGCGTTCTTATCCCTCCCAGGACCTCCAGACCAGGCCTGCACTGCCTACAGTGGCTGGACCCTCCCTCGTCAACTGTTAGTCAAGAAAGTATCAGTCAGACAAGAGACACAGGCATTTAATCCCTCAGGAGGGAAGGACAGGCAAAGTTGAGTTCAAAGTCACCTGCGTCTGCATAGTGAATTCCGGTCCAGCTGGGAATAGAAAATGAAACCCTGTCTCAAAACAACAGACTCGTCTAAAGGCCCATATGACAGAGGCGTTTTCCCAGCGGAGGCATCTTTCCCCCGCTGCACTGGTTTATGTCAAATTGACAAAAATGTAAGCAGCATACTGACCACCACTCTTAGGCCCCTGGTTCCCACGGTCACCGTGTATGTCCATGAGAGCCTGGCAGTGAGCCTACCTTCTATACCTTCCCCTCTGTCTTGCTGCCAGAAATGAGATTCAGGGGTCAGAATACAGACAGAGCATTTGCTGAGCTCTCCAGGGAGGTTTCCTCCTTCTCAGAAGGGGACAAACTATAGCTCTGAATCTGTGGGCCACCACCACCTGGCCGTGTATTTTTTGTTTTTGACGGTGGGAAAGAGAGGACGAAAGAGAAGGGTAGGAAGGGTAGGAAGGAATGGTAAGGTAAATGAAACAAATTGGTAGAATACGGTGAGGTGGCTCTATTGAAACTCCCCCACCTGTCAGCTTAGCCCTCGGGAGGAGCTGGAAACGAAAGGGTCAGCACTTGTTATAAGCCAGCCAGAGATGAGAATGAAACAAGATTCCAAACAAAGGACTGGAGAGATGGCTCAGTGGTTAAGAGAATTGACTGCTCTTCCAGAGGACCTGGGTTCAATTCCCAGCACCCACATGGCAGCTCACAACTGTCTGAAAATCCAATTTCAGGGGATCTGAAACCTTCACACCAATGCACATAAAATAAAGTTAAATAAACCATAAAAATAGTTTTAAAAAAACAAACGATTCCAAACAAACAACAGCGATGAAAATCGATATAAAAGATAGAGGCCTCTCTTTTCCATTCTGAGAAAAGGAAAGCTAAGTTCCATAGGGCACGTGGAAGGAGGCTCTCGGGGCTCGTGCAGTTGGCGCACAGATTCGGCAGCCCGTGTGCTCTGTGCACACAGAGACCAGGACTTCCTCAGGACTGCACTGGGTCTCACTAAGTGGACCTACATTAAGGTTTGGAGTTTTTGTTGGGTTGTTTGATAGTTTTTTTTGTTTTGTTTTGTTTTTCAACAGAGTTTCTCTGTGTAACAGCCATGGCTATCCTGGAACTCTAATTGTAGACCGTGCTGCCCTTCAACACAGAGACCCACCTGCCTCTGCTGCCCAAGTGCTGTGGGATTAAAGGCGAGCACCATCACCGTCCAGCAACCCTATATTCTTTAAGAGGACATTTACAGCATTAGGACACCTTTCTTGCAATTTTTTCCTTTTTATAACTTGAATCTGTGGTTCTTGATTGTAAATTTGATAGATGATAATGTCTGTTGTAAGGTTGAAAGGTTAGACACGCCTGCATGTTGTTGTAACCCTTCACCATCTAGCTTAAAAAAATTGATAACATTTTTTGAGCTTTGATAACGTAACCATTGAAACATTATCTCATAATTGTTCATATGCCATTTATTCATATGTATTAGGGTTCTCTAGAGGACAGAACGGATTGTGCATGTGTGCATGCTTGCGTGTGTGTGTGTGTGTGTGTGTGTGTGTGTGTGTGTGTGTGTGTGTATTAGAGTGGCTTACAGGCTGTGATCCTACTAGCCTAACAGAAAGTTCAAGAACCCGGCAGTTGTTCTTGTTTAGTTCATGAGTCTGGATGTCTCAGCTGGTCTTCAGAACACACCAGAATCCTGAGAAAGTAGGCTCTGATGCCAGTGAAGGGATGGACTTGCCAGCGAGAGCAAGGGCCAATGGGCTAAGACAAAGCCTCCGTTTTTGTGTCCTTCATGTAGGCTGCCAGAAGCAGGTGTGGGCCCAGATTTAAGGTGCCTCCTTCCACTTCAGATAATCTAGTCAAGAAAAATCCCCCACGGTCTGTCCAGCAGCTTAGATTTGTTAATTCCATATGTAGTCAAGCTGACAACCAAGAATAGTCATCACATCTGAGTCTTAAATG
>PVIU01034780.1:0-10996 GCA_004026605.1 Ondatra zibethicus | reverse complement strand
GAATGTGGCGGCGAAAGTTGGCAGATGGAGAACCCATCAACAATGACACCAGGACCTATCTCTTCTGCATGTATTATCTTTTTGAGAACTGAGTCTTTTTGAATGCACTCCTTCCTAGGCCGGGAGGGAGGGGGGTGGGCCTTGGACTTCCAACAGGGCAGGGCACCATGCCCTCTTTCAAGGAAGAAGGGGGAGGGAGAAGGGGTGGGGAGGTAGTGGGAGGGGACCGGGAGAAGGGGAAGAAAGGTAAAAAATTTATTTCTTTAATTATGTTTTTGAATGGAAAAAATAAAACAATGTATGAAAAAAAAACTTTGCTGTTTCTTGAAACTTAATGGGAGTTGGGGCACATACACACATACATGAATACACATATACACATGAATACACTTTTCAAATGAAGTATATTGACCATTGAATTGTTGACAAATGCTAAGTTAAATCATGCAAACAATATAGCCTTATGCAAATAATAATTCAGACACCAGTCATTTAACCAAATGTATATTGAGTTTGAATATTTCACCATCCTAAATGAAAACTTATACCCATATGCAGCAGTTCCAAGACCCTGTCCTGACAGATTCTCCTGAAATCACTGATATATTCTTGTCTTTATAGGTATGCCTGCTATGTATATTTCTGTTAAAGGAATCTTAAATATACAATCTTTGTGACTTAGCATAATGTCAAGATTCTCCCAAAATACAACATGTTCTAGAACTTTTACTTATTGCAAATAATATGCGATGTTGTGCATATAACACATTTTATTTCTTCACTTGAATGTAGATAGGCATGAAGGCTATTTCCATTTTGTAAATGAGATGTAATTCAGCTGTGAATAAGATTTTGAGTGAAAATGTACTTTTATTCTTCTCTGGTGCATAAGGAATACAAAGACCTAAGATTTCTTTCAAACTTGTTGAACATTGTATCCTTACCACACCACATAGAAGAGTACTAAACTCTCCACATATTTGAAAAATTGTCATTCATGTCTTCATGCATTAGGCCTTTTAGTTGATTTGAATAACATCTCTGTTTAGCTTATATCTCAATTTATTACCCATCACAAAAGGTGAACATTCTTCCTGTAACTTCCTAACCACTTTTGTAACCATTTGGGGGAAAATCTATTTACATAATTTTCCTTAATTAAGCCTGATTTGGTGACATTTATGTTGAATTGCAAGAATTCCCTATGAAAGCCATTAGTCAGGAGAAATTCTCATAAATAAATATGATTTGTAAATATTTTCTCCTATCATTCAATTTTTTTTTCTGCTTTGTTGCTGCCCTTGTTGTTATTGTGTTTTGCTCCATAACCCAGTGCTGTCACAAAAGTGTGGAAATTCTGCTTCTATCTCCTCAGTGCTGAGAACAAAAATCCAAGTTAAAACATTTAGCTTCATTCTTCACTTCAGTTTCTTGTATTGTTGAAAAGTGCAAAAGGTTTGAAGTCTGATGAAATGAAATATTTCTTTTGTCATGTCTACATTCATTGTCATATATCACAAAGATTTGCTTATAAAATTGCAAAGTATTCTATTTAATTTGGAACATTCATATGATTATATTTTACAATGAGAATTTTAGTATATTTGAAGTCAATTTAATATGTACTACCAAGGAGATCTTTTATGCTTTTGCATTTACATATCTAGATGTTGACATTCCATTTACTAAAATATATTTCCTATCTAATTTTCCATTTGAAATTAATCATAGAGTGACCATTTATATTGAGAATATTGAATTCTATTTTATTGATTCATAGCAAAATCTTGATGCCAATACCATGCTTGTATTTAAAATATGGTTTATATTAAGTTATTTTTAAATTGAAGAACATATCTATTTCTCTAGGTTTGAGGCCTTATGATACACTTATCCCCCTTGAACAATAAAGATTTTATTGGTGTAATCCTAGTTCAGGTCTTTATAAAACATCCATGTTTGTGACAGTTCACGAATGTGACTTCTCTGTTTTCTCTAGGAGACATACTTGTACAGCAAACTTCCTGTGTCTTGGGCTTTTAAAGTCTTTCCACCTCTTAGTCCATAAATATCCATGAGTCTTAGATGAGACCTAAAGAAATATACGTCCCCAGAAAAATTACCCCTGATTTATTATCCAATAAAAATTGGTCATCCGTAAAAATATATATACACAACTAACATTACATGGAGCAAGAAGTTTGTCTCTATATGTTAGGAGATGTGCACACACACACATTTATAGTTATCATCTACTTCAAAAAGAAACTTCCCTTATGAGGTTTGGGCAGGCCACTGATTTATGGATATAGTAATAGGCCATGAGAAATTATTTTAATGCTTTTCTAATTAGCAGAACAATAGTGCTTGGTTTTCTCCTTGGTTCACGGAGCCTAGGAGAAATCCACATAATCTCAATTTCTTGTCCTCATTAAGTGATGTGTATTTGAATGTAAACATTTCCATTCAAATGCATTCATTTTACAGAATTCTTCCCTGTATACATTATCCTATAGCCCTGTTCATTATTTCCTCTTGTTCTCTTACACAATATTGCTTCTACATTTATGTCATATGCATGTAGATTAATTTCATATTTTAGAAATACATACACATATAAGACTTTGTAGCTATAAAAATACAGACTCAATGGGTAACAATAAACATGATATTTTCTTCTATGATTGGTTTTATTAAGTTAAAATGAATACTTACAGCTGTACTTACTTTCCTGAAAATGGCATAAGTTCACTATTTCTGTGTGTATATAAACATAAAGTATATATATACTTTAGCAATTTCCCCAATATTTCGAATAGTTTAAGAATTTATCTATCTCTATCAATCTATCTATCTCTATCTATCTATCTCTATAGATAGATAGAGATAGATAAATAGATATAGTTATATGAAGAGAGAGAAATTTTCCTCATTCTTCTGAATCTGGTACAACAATCTGGCCTTTGTGAACAGTTCTGTATTAAATAATGAGCTAGAAATGTATCTGTGTTACATTTTATTGTGTGGCCGTTCCTTCCAAGACTGAAACATTCCTGGTTAGCCCCTTATGACACAAAGTATAAAACTCTAAACACCTTCAGGAAGTCCCTGAAACTGACAACATTTGTTATGACCCTTCCCTTCCAAGGGTAAGCTTTAGACACCGGTGAGAGCCACTATTATGCCAGACACACCGCAAAGAAGCAAAGGTAAATTTAGCACTCTGAAGGAAGAAGAGAACAGTAAATCTGCCCCAAAGTGGTTTAGTCCAACCGAGGCACCTCAACAGTACAAGTTCCAACCTATAAATCTTTGTTCTAGCTTTGCAGTGTGCTCTCTGTCCCCAGATTTTGTGAGCCGTCATCCATGCTGGGATGGGGTTTTGGTGATACAGCTATCAATCATGTCTATTCTGTAAGTAAGCTTTCACCTTTTTTGCTGTAAACAATCCCAATAAAACTAATTGGTTCACCATGTTGGACTTGGATAGTATCCATACTTTATTCTGTTGAAGGCTCATTATATGGGGTGAGTAGAAGAGTACGTGCTACATCTCCCCTGGAAAATTCTGGTTGTGTGATACTACTTGTTGACTTTCAGTCCTCCAGGAATATGAAAAGAAGTGTAACATTTGAGTCATAATGTCCTTCCATTTTTAGTTTTCATAAAACGTCCATATAAATCCATAAGAAGTAGCTTGGTTGATGTACATAACCATCAAACTGGAAGAATTCCATTTATCTTTCTTCCTCACCAGTATTTGTTTATTTCTTGGTGATATTCATACTTATCGAGGTGAGATGAAATCTCAATGAAGTTTAAATTTCTCTCTACCTAATGAATAAGTACACTGAACATTTTTTCATGTCTGCTCACTATTTAGACTTCACCTTTCAAGAATTGTATATTTATTTCATAGTCCAATTTACTGATTGGGTTGTTCATTTGTTTGTTTTTGTTCTACAGTTTTTCTGAGTTCTTCATATATTTGAGTCATTGATTCTCTATATTGGTAGTTAGCCTCTGGATCTGTAACATTCCAATCTCACCACAGGACTAAAATTCTAATCAGTCAATGAGTCTGAAGATACAGATCTTCTTAGGAGCTTTCATTCAGTTACTTCTGTTTGAGAAACAACACATTTTATGAATGCAGGTCCCACGTATAATTTATTAAACAATATAAGGTTCCTTGTAAATAGGAAGGCCCACTGTTAAAATCATTTGTAGAAATTCTTTGCATATGGATAAAATTTTCGATGATCTCTCCACATTTCTCTCTAAACTTTTTAGAATTTTATGACTTAGCTCCTTTCATTTTGAAATGAATTTTTGTGCAAGGTGAGATGAAAAATGTAGATTCATTCTTCAGCATATCTGGGCTGACTAAACGGACAGTGCTTCACACAAACTAGAGTAATCTGAAAGGAAGGAACCACACTTGAGTCTCCATCAGTTTGGGCTATAGCTAAACATGGAGACTTTTTCTAGTGGATGGGACTATCGTGAACTGGGCACCTGGGTTCTATAAAGAAGATGACTAAGAAAATTATTAGTTGTCTAGTAACAAACACTCCTGTATGGCTTCTGCATCAACTCTTGCCTTCATAATTTTGCCCAGTTTGAAGTTTCCCTCAGTAGATCCTCACTCAAGATATGTAAGTCAAATAAATACTTTCTTCCCCAAATTGCTTTTGGTCATGGCGTTTCATCATAACAACATAAATCATAAATAAAATAATATCCATACACATTTTTTGCACCATTGATTAAAGTTGCTTTCTTTTCTTTCATATATGTCAAATCATTTGGTTATGGACACACACTTTTTGTCTAAGGCATCCATTCTTTGCATTGATATATAGTTCTTTTGCTAATAACATGCTCTATTTGTTAATATTGAAAAAATGATTGTTTCTTTTCTATATAAATAATGAACATAACGAGAAAGAAATCATGAAAAGGGTCATATTCACTATAGATTAAAAGTAATATTTGTTAATAACATTAATCAGACAAGATAAAAGCTTTTACAATGAAAACGATAAAACACTGAAAAGAATCTGTAGAAAACATTCTAGAAAGCAGAATTATTTCTTATGTCGATGAATCAGTAATATTAATGTTGCAAAGATGTCTATACTACCAAAATTGAGGGGAATCCTCACCATTATTTCATTGGCATTCCTTTGTCAGCAATGAGTGACAGCAGAAATGAACCACATCCCGTGTAGGCTGTGCCTTCTAGGGTTTTGAAGTTGTAACATTAGATTCTGGTGCCCACGCAACCTTACAGGAGCAATTGATATGTCCTTTGTGTCTAAGGTATTTGTGACTCTGCCATGAAAGTATGGTGACTCTCTGGAAGTTTCGTAGTGTGCATGTTCTATCCTTTATATATTTTAGCTGTTAGTTTTCTGCCTTCTGTTAACTTCTATCTGCTTCTCTCATTGCTTCCTGTTTGTTCATGCTTTCCATCATTCTTGTCTTGGCTGCTCTCTGGATCACTTCAGTTGCAACATTTTGCAAGCGTTTGCAATTGAACTTCCTTTTTGTCCTACCAGCTCTGTCCACCCTACTCATGAGGAAGAAAGCCAGCAAGTCTCTCATTTGGAATAATGCTATGAAACCATAGGACCGTAAGAGGCTATGTGTTCAGCAACAGATAAAGTGAGTCAAGCAATCCACTTATGTAGCTAGGAAGGGTTATGAAAATCACATTAGGACTGTAGAAGAATTTCATGAAGAAATATGTTTTCACAAATATGAGACACAATGTTTGATTCCTCACATCAGCCACTGCTTTAAATATGGGATTATGTTTGCACCAATCATGGGCATTAAAATCAGCACATCTCATGCTAACTCTTGACATGGCAAAAACTCTAACAAATGCTGTGACAATACTTAGTATTGTCAACTATTATGGTGTAGGAGGTCCTTCAGCATTTGTGTTGCTTTCATTGGCTGAATAAAGAAGCTTCCTTGGCCTTTTGATAGGGCAGGACTTAGATAGGTGGGGAAAAGAGAACAGAATGCTCGGAAGGAGACCAAGAGCCACTGCCATGAAGCTGCCAAGTCAGACACGCTGAATCTTTCCCGGTAAGCCATGACCTAGTGGTGACATACAGATTATTAAAATTTGGTTGAATCAATATGTGAGTGTTAGCCAATAAGAGGCTAGAACTAATGGGCCAGGCAGTGTTTTAAATGAATACAGTTTCTGTGTAATTATTTCGGGAGTTAAGCTAGCCGGGCACAGGGAATGCCTCCCACTCCTCATATAACATCTTTCAATATTTTTTCTGTACCTTTCTCTCTCTCCTTTTTCTCACATTTGTAACATATCCTTCCATTGAAACATGTACTCTCAACATGGCCTTTTTAGCACCCTCATTTGCCTTACTAATCATGTATTACTTTAGCTTTTCAAGCATATTTAAAAAGCCTGTGATGATCTGAGTTGAAGCCAACATCTGATCATTTCCATAAACTGCTTTTCTTGTCTGGTATTTTCATAGTGTATAGGAGATTCTTTCCTGTCACATTTTTTAAAATTTGTTTTCTACTGCTGCATTTGGAAATTGTCTATGTTATTTAATAGAATATGTCAGTTCTACTGATACCATTTCTTTAGTTTGGTTTTATTTGTTAATCTATTTCATGTTTGCTCATATTCTTTAATTGGATCCTTTGATATTGTCCATCAGCGAGCCATTGGATGGTGTGTTCATTCAGACAAAACTGCATAAAGTAGGCACAGGTCTTAATGATTTGTAATAATTATTAGATCACTAATAATCCTGTCTGCATTGCATGCTGTTATGCATGGCTAGTACCTGGTATTCTTTCCATTTATTTTAGTTTACAACTATATATTAATAGATTACTGCAATTGAGTGGTATATCATATCCAAACATTACACTACTTCAGTTGAACACCAGAGAGAAAAAGTAGTACCTAATTAACTTGCCTGCCGTGATTTTTTTCCAGTAATTTGTGTTTACTGAGCATGTAGAATGTATTTTTTTATTTCTTTCTTGAGCACTTAGATATGCAAATATTTATTTCAATGTATTTTATGATAGATTTCAGTTTATTTTTGTGAAAAGTATTTTAAAGATCTTGAAACATCTGAGGGATGAAAGGAGGGAGGGAGGATGAGGGACAGAGACAGGCCTAAAAGTAAGATTCGATTGATGAGGATACCATGTCATTGGGTCACAGAACAAGGAGATTATCAATCTGGTGCTTACCAGAAAACTTTACCCCTACAGGCTAACTTTCATAGTGCTGGGAGATGCTGCATTTTGTACCAGAAGGGTAGTGCAAACCATTTCTGTGATAATGAACATGATAATAAAGACTGGCCAGGCAAGATCCAATAGTGGCATGAACATCATTGGATTAACCAAATTCTTTCTGATTGGATTTAAGTCTCATATTCTAAAATGAAACTTATATCTAGCACCATTATTGGATATAGCTAGTCAGGCTACAGTAGCTCCTAGAGGAAAGCCTGTTATTGTTATTATTCTCCGTGAATATACCATTAAACTGATTCTTATTGACTTGTTCTTATGCCGATAAATTAATACACACGACAATACTCATCCAAGAATATTCTATTTTTAGCAAGGTATGATTAACTTACAGAATCTCCAATATCAAATTGCAGAAAAGGTGGAATACTCTGCCCAAAATGGGACATGAATATCACAACCTCTTTTCTAAAGGCTCAGGAGTCACTGCAGAAAAGAAGAACATTTGCAAGAGATTGACCTGGTGCATAATTATGCAAAAATAGCATTTCCCAGATTCAAAAAGGTAGCTACACATGCGAGTTCACAATGGAATTGACAACATACTCATGATTTATACAAGCCCAAACCAGACAAAAGCCTAAAATGCCCCCAGATGGTTGACACTAAGCAAGACTTTTTACTGAGAAACCATTGGCAATTGAAAGCAAATAGGGATAAGTACAGTTGTTTGCTTTAAAAATTGCTACAGGTGTGTGCCAGTTGAAACACACATATCTAAGCATATATGGGCAGCACAAATGAATTCTGTAACCTAAATGTCTGTATATACATGTATGTGTATTTAAAAGTATATGATCACTTATTTGAATAATTAGTGAAAAAGAGGCTACAAGTTTTAAAAAAGAGGAACAAAGAGTATATAGGGGCCTTAAGAAGGAGGAAAGATATGATGTAATTACATTATGATCTGAAGAAATAATTTTAAAAGGAAGAAGAAGAGAAAGAATGAAGAGGAGCTGGTAAGCATAATGTTTTATGGGGAAGAAGGGGTAGGTAGACCTTGGAAGAATTGAGGTGAATGAAAATGATAAAAATACATTGTAGGAAACTTCTAAAGAACTTTAAATATTTAAGAGAGAAAATTTCCACAGATATGAAATAAATTTTGATCCTATCCACCACTTTCTTCCATCTCTCTGTATTCCCTGTAGTGTATACAGGTCAAAACCATAGCTGTGGATCATAGGGACAGAGAGATAATGTATTAATGATTGCTTGGTAAGCAGACCTGTTGTCAGGTTTTTTTCTAGGCTTTCTGCATAGAGTCGTGGTTTTAGTGCCGCTGTCAACACTGCTCCGTTAAGCTCTTACTGTACTGATAGCTGTGAATCCTCAGACATAATGGGGCATCTATTACAGTAGTGATTATTTTAAAATGTGTTTCTGTGGGATGGATAGTGCATCGAATTGGCACTATAATTTACATGAAAGAAAATTTACACAAAATATTTCGATAACTAGAATGTATCCTGGAGCAATGAAGTGACATAGGGGAGATATAAGAGCACATATTATTAATGAAACTGACTATAAAAGGTAGCAGAGCAGACTGGTGATTTTGTTTGATGAATGTATTTTCACATGAGAAATGATTATCTAAGTTGGGCATAGTTGCTCATGTCTGTAATCCCTTGAGTTTTGATTGAGGTAAGTGATTTTATAGCGAGTTCCAGGTATCCTTGGCTGCATGATTAGACTTGCTTTGAAAACCAAAGTCAGAAAAGAAAACAGAATACGAAGTTCTGACTCAGGCTTTAACAAACCGAGATAACTTCTGAAAATTCCAATTGATTTGAAATTGTGTGTTAAGAACTACACTAAAGGATAGAAGAAATTTAATATCAGCATTTCACAGACAGCAACATAAATATATAATTACTTATTTGAACAATTATATAGTACAATGACTGCAGAAAAAATTAGCCTGTCAGAAAAATTGACAATTTCTGATTAGAACAGAATAATTCAATTATATAAGATTCTGAATCTTACAGGAGATTTCCAGCATTTAAATTGAATGTAATTTACTAATATAGTCTATCTTAACTCATTTTACTGTTACAGTATTACAGATTAATTTATTTTCAATAAAATATATTATAGATAAACATAGTTTCTAAATGCATATTTTACAAAATATCAAACCACCATTTGGGAGATGTGAATAAAATATACACCGATATTTTGTATGTTATAGAAGAGTAAAAATTTCAACATGTAGCCATATATAATAAGATAGTTTCTCAACAAAATCTGCAAAATTTGCATAATCCTAAATTCTAAAATACATTTTCTAGAAAACAAACATTCAGTTCTATACTATTCATTAAATTTAACATCATAGCAATTCTGTGTTATATCATATATGAATCTGGATGACACTTCTTCAGAAGCTTGAAACGCTCTAAAAAGGAACTGCAATTTAAAATGCAATTATGATCACATGTCAAATGTTTTTGAAAATATATTCATATTGCATACATAGCATACTTTTGTTTTAATTATGTGTCACATCAATTACAAGCCAAGAGAATTTTTAAGTAGGTTATTACCTAGATTGCTATGAAGAAGAATGTGGCTTGTGGAGGAAAAAAATATTAAAATCATGTAGACAAATATTTTATTACAAGTACATCTAAGCTATGTTTCTTTAAGAAAATTATTGAATTATTTAATAAGAACACACAAAAGAAAAATAATGTTTGTTATAAAAATGTTTGTTTCTGTAAAGTGTGAAATAATGAAATACAGCACTTATGCCTAACATCGAGGAAAAGTCAATATAACTTACTGTGCATATATCTTTATTTACATAGTAGCCTATAAACACTACTGTCAACAACATAATGTTCAAATTTCTTATAATTTACTAGGAGTAAAACATTCATGGTCATTAATATCATTCGCATGAGGAGGCAAATATGGCACTGTCAAAATGATAATAACTAATGCATTGGACTTTTGTAGGCAGAACAAATATATAAGACCACTAAAAGATGAGTGATTTATTAGATTCAGCTCATGGGCTCAGTGACCATGTGTCTCTATTACTGTGAGTCTGGGCTAAGACAGAAACATCATAGTGGCAGGTGTATGAGATGGAGGAGGTTGCTTGTTTCATTGAAAACCGAAGTAAAGGAAAAAGAGAAAGTAGTAACTAACGATACCCTATATCCTTCAAAAGCATGTCAAACACCTACCTTCAACAGCATCAAATTCTGTATCTACCAATTTAATTCTTTTTTTTCCTTTTTAAAATGTGTTTTGTAAAATTTCATTTTACATTCTAACCACAGTTCTCACTCCCAGCCACCTCTCACCCAGCCCAACACCCATCCACTCTTTCCAAAAGGTAAGGTCTCTCATGTGGAGTCAACAAAGTCTGGTACATTAGGCTGGGGCAGTACCAGGCTGCTCCCTTCTGTATTGAGCTGAGTATGGCTTCTTACCATAGGGAATGTGCTCCGACAAGCTAGTTCATTCACCAGGCAAATGGCTCAGCAGTTAAAAGGACTGACTGCTCTTCCATGACTGTTCTTCCAGAGGTACTGAGTTCAATTCCCAGCAATCACATTATGACTCACAACCATACATAATGAGAACTGGTGCTCTTTTCTGGCCTGCAAGGACACATGCACGCAGAACACTATATATATATATATATATATAT
>PVIU01034779.1:0-10996 GCA_004026605.1 Ondatra zibethicus | reverse complement strand
TATCTATCTATCTATCTATCTATCTATCTATCTATCCATCCATCCATCATCTATCTATCATCTATCTATCCATCATCTATCTATCTATCTATCTATCTATCTATCTATCTATCTATCTATCTATCATCTATCTATCCATCATCTATCTATCTATCTATCTATCTATCTATCTATCTATCCATCATCTATCTATCTATCTATCATCTATCTATCCATCATCTATCTATCTATCTATCTATCTATCTATCTATCTATCTATCTATCTATCTATCTATCCATCATCTATCTATCTATCTATCATCTATCTATCCATCATCTATCTATCTATCTATCTATCTATCTATCTATCTATCTATCTATCTATCCATCCATCCATCCATCCATCCATCCATCCATCCATCCATCCATCTATCTAGCTAGCTATGTATCTTCATTAGGGTTTCTATTGCTGTAATGAAACACCATAACCAAAAACAGCTTGGGGAGGAAATGCTTTATTTGTCTTGTACTTCCACATCATAGTTCTTTATTGAAGGAAGTCAGGGCAAGAACTCGAGCAAGGTAAGAATCTGGAGGCTGGAGCTGACACAGGGACCAGGGAAGGAGTGCTACTTACTGACTTGCTCACCTTGCTTTTTATAGCATCTAGGACCACTAGCTCAGGGATGGCCCTACTCACAATGAGTTAGGTCTTCCCACATTAATCACAATTAATTAAGAAAAAGCTCTTGCCTACAGCCCAATCTTATGGAGGCATTTTCTCAATTGAGGTTTCCTCTCAGATGACTCTAACTTGTGTCGTGTTGACATAAAACTAGCCATCACACTCTGTATCTCTGTATCATCTATCTATCTATCTATCTATCTATCTATCTATCTATCTATCTATCTATCTATCATCTATTTATCCTTATCTTTCTAATCTATCTGTCTCATCTGTCTATCATCTATCTCTGTGTCTATATGTCTATTTGTCTGTCTATCTATCTCTATCATCTATCTATTAGTTTATTTATTGTTGAGATTGTACCCATAGCTCTTCACGTGTTAGGCAAGTGTTCTACTGTTGAGTTCTACATCAAGCTAGCTCTGTTAAGATTTTTATGAAGTTATATATGCCTTTTCTGGCCAGAATATACTTTTTTTTCACGAGACAATTTCCATTGTAACCTTGAACTTCCCAGCTGAGAATGACTTTAAACTCCTGATCCTGGTGCTTCTATTTTTCAGGTACTGGAATGACAGGCGTGAGCCACTAAGCTCCACTCATGTCATGCTAGAGACGGATCCCTGGGCTTCAAGCTTGCTAGGGAGTGCTCTATCAACTGAGCTACACCCCCAGCTCATCACTCCATTTTGTTCTTGAACAGAAGTAGAAATTATCTCCCAGTTCTCCTACTTATGAAAATTGATGTCCAATGACACATATCTTGTCAAAGCAGCCCAAATAGGAGTGACAAATGGAGTGAGACCTCCTCGTCTAGACTGTGGTGCCACGACCTGTCTGGGAATACCTCAAGACTGGGCTGGACTAAGCCAGTCCCTACCAGGCTGTTAGAAGAGGAGGCTGTCCCTCAGATGCTTGTCTTCTGAAAGCTGTGGGAAGAGGAAGAAAAGGTTTCCTAAATCAATACGCAATGGAATTTTCTATTGTGCTCCCTTGTGGGAAACTGAATTTAAGATGAATGCATTTTGTTATGAACTTATTTTAGAATTTCTGGCCACAAACTCTTGTGGAAAAAATTTTTTATCTCTGTAGCAAGTCATATTATGCTATCTTAAGTCTCAGTTGTGAGTTATTTAAACACACCCGAGGCTGAATTTGCCCTCCTTATACCAGCAATTATGTAAGCTAAGACATAAATACCTCGAGGAAGGATCTCAATAGTTTATCCTTTTTCTGGCTGTGCTTAGTTGTTGCTTTAAAAAAAAGATACTTGTGAGATGGCTAGATAGTAATAAATGCATGTATAAAACAATTTTGAGAGAATTAGTTTACACATGAAGCGTAATTATTAGCAAAACAACTATTCAATTACAGAATATTCAAATATATAAATATCCATCCTGTTTACATGTAAAAAAGGAAATACGAGTGTCCTTTGAGTTGTAATTATCAAAAAAGAAAAAAAAAGCCATAACATAAAGAACAACATATGTTGGGTTAATTAGTTGTTAAGCCAATTTTTTTTTAAGAGAATAATGTTTCAAAGTTTGAGTTCCCACTTTGCTGAGGTGGAGGGAATGTCTTATAACTGCTGGAGTTTTCATTTTTGATTTAATTAATTTTTTACATTTCGTATGTGTGTGTGTGTGTGTGTGTGTGTGTGTGTGTGTGTGTGTGTGCACCTGAGAGCATGTGGGAGTCAGAGGACAGCCACCTGAAGGAATCAGGTCTGTCCTTCCACTGCCTTGGCCCCAAGAATCTGCCTTCACCTAGTGAAGCAATTGGGAAGTTCTACTAGGGTGCTTTCTAAAGAGCACCCGCTGAAGTTCCCCTTCCTTACACTGTGGAAATTCTCTAAAAAGTGACCAGCAGGCTCAGGGAACATTGCAGAAGAGAGGCAGACGGGATGTAGGAGCTGTAGAGTGGGGAGGGTGCTGTGGAATGCTGTCTTTTGGATGTGGCATGGATGCGGCACCCATAAACCCGCAGTAGCTAAGGTTACTTCCACAAGATGATGCCAACAAGATCTGTGGGTCCAGTCAGTGCAATAGACAGCACTAATTGAACTCAGTGGGTTTAAAAACAATGGGGCTGGAGAGATGGCTCAACAGTTAAGAGCAGTGGCCACTCTTCTGGAGACCCAGTTTTGAGTCCTAGCACCCATATGGTGCTATCCAGTTCCAGGTGACCCGATTCCTTTTTCTGGCCTCTTAGGGCTCATGGCATGAATGTGCTGCACAACATAGATGAAGGCAATACACCAATACACATACAAAACAAAACAAAACAGGAGAGGATATGAAGGCTGGAAGTGCACACGTTGGGACTGAAGGGGAGTCTGGAATAGGGGGTTGTGGGTAGACAGGATAAGAGGCATCATATACATTTATGAAATTGTCAAAGAATAAATAAAAGACTCAAAAGAAAAAAATAGTCAACATTGAACAGGCATGGTGGCACACACATGTAATCTCAGGAATCAGAAGATTAAGGGAGAAAGACCAGGAATTCCAGGCAAGCCTGGTGTCTTAGCTTGTTTTCTGCCACCGTGATAAATAGCATGACCAAAAGCAACTTGAGGAAGAAATGATTTGTTTCAGCTTACAGTTGTGGTCCACCATCAAGAGGAGTTAAGTCAGGAACTTGAGGCAGGAAATTGGAGGTTGGAACTGAAGCAGAGACCATGGAAGAGTGCAGCTTACTGACCTTTCCCCCTGGGCTTGCTCAGCTACCTGTCTTAGACAACTCAGAATTACTTGCTTAGGGGTGACACTGCCCACTGTGGGCTGGGTCCTCCTACATAAATCATCAGTCAGAAAATGCCCCCCCCCCAGATTTGCCTACAGGCCAGCCGAATGGAGACAAACCCTGAATTGACATTTCCTCTTCCAAGATGACTCTAGCTTTTGTCAAGTTGGCAAAAACCAACCAGCAACCCGGTTTACATAGTGAGACACTGTCTCAAAAACACACAGAAAAGAGTGTCCAGTGCCTTCCCTGCATTTCTTTACCACCCAGTCTTCCTTAATTCCTAGGCACATGAAGGTCACCTGTGACTCTTTTTGTCTGTGCCCTCTCTGGCATGGCCCCAACCCTTACATCACTGGCTTTTCCTCTCTGTTTCCCTGTGGGAAATTTTTTCTTCCTTGTTCCCACATGGGATCCTTCCTAACAGGACAGTAGTTTGGCACCTTGTTATTAGGGATAAGCAGCTTGTGACACAATCGAAAGATCTGGATGCCTGAGGAGTTACATTGTTGAGAGAGCCTAGGATAAGACAAGTAACAGCCCCATAGATCCATCTTGGGCCCATCCTGCTGGTTTTGCCTCATCTGTTTTACATTCTTTTTCTTTCTTTTGCAGGATAGGGATTCTCTGTGTGTAGCCCTTACTGTCCTGGAACTCACTCTGTAGACCAAGCTGGCCTGCTATGTCTGCCTCTGCCTCCCAAGTGCTGGGATTAAAGGTGTGCCCCGCCACCACCCAGCTCTGCTTTATATTCTTACAAATATCATTTTAAAAACGCTTTTGAAATTTTTTATTTATTATTTTTATACGTGTGTGTGTGTTTTACCCTCATGTATGTCTGTGCACTACATGTATGTATGCCTACGGCAGCTAAAAGAGAGCATCAGTGCCCTGAGACTGAAGTTTCAGAGGGTTGTAAGATGTTATATGGGTGCTGACAATTGAACTTGAGTCCTCTGGAAGATCAGCCAGTGCTCTTAGCCACTGACCCATCTCTCCGGCCTCAGCAAATACCACTTTTGACCAACCTGGGCCATCGACTTATTTTAAATTTTATATTATTCATGTGTGTATGCATGTATGTGTATTCCCATATGTGTGGACATATGGATGTTAAAGATTGACGGAATGTCTTCCTTGATCACTCTACACCTTACTTTTGGAGGCAGGATCTCCCACTGATCCCAGAGCTTACCATCCCAGCTAATGCAGCTAATGGCCTTGCTTCTGGGATCCCTTGTCTCTGCCTCCTGAATTACAGGCAACCACCGTGACCTCTCAGGTTTGTAAGTAGGTTCTAGGAGTTTGAATTCTGGTTCTCATACTTGCATGGCAAGCACTTTATGCATTCAACCATCTGCCCAATCTGTTCTTCATCTTTACTAGTTGTGCTTGCTGGTCAGTTTGATATTCTATCCACTATATTTTCTATATCAGTGCCAAGACAGGATGTTAACTCAGCAGTGCAATGTTATTTTAAAAACAAACTCCCCTAAATATCTGGCCTTGAAGGATGTACAAATTATTTCTATTTTATGTTTCTCCTATCCTGGAACTCACTCTGTAGACCAGGCTGGACTCAAGTTCACAGAGATACACCTGCCTCTGCCTCCTGAGTACTGGGACTAAAGGCGTGCACCACCACCACTCAGACTTTTTAAAAATTAATTTTAAAAAAGTCACATTTATTTATCTATTTGCAAGGGTGGGGGGCATGTGCCACGGTCAAGTTCTGAGAGCAGATTGCAGGAGTCAGTTCTGTCCTCCATCATGTGGGTCCCAGGGATCCAACTCATGTCTCGGGCTTGGTGGCAAGTGCCTTCATCTGCTGAGCTTTCATTGATTAAACCATTTTTAATGTTCCCATTGTAGTCCATCTTGAGGGGAAGTCAATTTGGGTTTTCTTTCCTTGATAAAATCATTCTTAATAATAACCTCTGCTAGCATATAATAGTTTGTGATAACTCATGATTTGGTAATTAAAGAAACACAATAAAATTTCATTTCCTCTAATGAGTTACAATAAAAACAATTCTGGAAAATTGAATATTTGATTGAAATTTACCTTATAGGTGTGTAAAAGGGTAGGAAGAAACTAGAGTAAGCTTAAACTGTTGTGTGCTTAATTTGGAGCCTTTAGGATGAAAAACAGAGCTCCTGAAAGAAAAAAGGAGGAGGGGGGGATATAGATGGGAAGTCACAGGCCTGATTTGGGACTGCTTTAAAATCT
This sequence comes from Ondatra zibethicus, assembly GCA_004026605.1. NCBI lineage: Eukaryota > Metazoa > Chordata > Mammalia > Rodentia > Cricetidae > Ondatra > Ondatra zibethicus. The sequence continues at coordinate 5,351 of PVIU01034779.1, read as the reverse complement.
TAGGACTGGTATTGAGGCATCAAGGATTGGTTTTGGTTTTTTTTTTTAATTAAGTGAATCTTTTTTTTTACTGTTTGTTTTCTTTGAGACAGGATCACTCTGTAACTCAGGCTAACTTGTCCAAGCCTCTCGACTGTTGGATTTACAAGCATAGGCCACCATGCTTCACAAAGAAATCTTTAAAAATATGGTGTCTTATATTAATCAGTTTGATTTTTAAAAAAAAAAGAAATTAAATAAAGGTTTATGTGTGCTTCCAGCAAAACTCCCTCACCTCCCAGGTATTCCTTACCCCAGTATGAAGAGATTTCGTGGTAAATAAAGCTGTACTTTGGAGGTTGTCAGAAGTGACAATTGTCCTCTATTCTACAGGTGCTTCACTGACTGTCTCACCTTCCCAGGACCTCGAATCCTTGACTACTAGGGGTGTGGTAGGATAGAGCAGGATAAGGAGGGAGTGGAGTGGGAAGGAGGGAGGAGGAAACAAAAAATGGACAGAGCCAGACTGTCTTGTGTGTGTCTGAAAGGCCCACCCTACACTGGAAGGCAGCCTGCGACAGGTATTTGAGCCCGTCTGTGGCCTCACCGTGATGGGTGCTTGTACTTTATGGTAGAAGCTGTGCTTTTCTAGACACTGTGGCAAGTAATGCTTCGTGTGGGTGTGGGTGTGGGTGTGTGGAGGTCATAGGACAACCTCAAATGTCATTCATCAGGCACCACCCATCTTTTTGAGACAGGGTTTCTCACTGTCTTAGAACTCACCTGGAAAGCTAGGCAGAATGACCAGGGAGGTCTGATTGACCTTCCTGCCTGTCTTTGCTCTTGAGTTACAAGTGCACATCAAATTCCCGTGTCTGACTTTAAAATATTCATTTATTTTGTGCATGTGTGGGAGCCGGCATGAGGATATGTGTACTACAAGAGTGCTGATTTTTTTTTTAATGTGAGTTCTGAGGATAGAACTCAGGTCTTCATTCTTGTAAAGCAAGAACTTTATCGACCAAGCCATCTCCTCATCCCCCTCAAAAATATCCTAAATGGTGGAAATTCCCAGAGATTCCTCTGCCTTAGGATTGAATTCAATACACATTTACAGCCTGTGCAGCAGATGATATGGAAACAGAAGCCATCCCACGAAAGGCACAGTGTTAGGTCAGATCGCCGTGGGACAGGACTCAAGGCAGGACCTTCTTGGTCATCACATTCTTTTTACACATGTCTAATTAATGTGTGATAGGCCGTAATGACTAGGAGAAGGGCAGAGTCCTCTCTCCTTCTCCATCTTCATCTTCTCCATTTCTCCTTAGAGATAAAGCATAGTTTCTAGCACTCGGCAGACATTCAGTAAATACTGTTGGCTGAATGAATGCTACATTCATTAGCTGTGTGTGTGTGTGTGTGTGTGTGTGTGTTGGGGGAGTTATTACTTTACAGGCGAGGAAATTGCAGAACACCCAAAACCACACACAAATGACTTCAGGATCGAGGATTCCAAGGCCAGACCTATCCAAGTGGCTGCACAGCCTACGTTCTTCCCAGGTTCCCCTGAATTGGGGGGCTGCGAGGGCTAGGGAGCCGCTAGACGGGAACACCTGCACCGGGTAAGCTCTTGCTTCTATGTAAGAGCTCCGAGCCAGACGCGGTGAGGCGAGCAAAGGTGGGATCCCCCACTCTGCTTAAATCCCACCCATGGAGAGGAAGCAAAATTGTGAGTGGATCCTGCTGAGAATCCAGCGCCCATGGGAAGGAAGACAGAGCTAGGACTCTCTGGGAGCTCGGCAGAGGTAGGAGGGCTGGGAGGAAAAGCAGTGCAGCTAGTATTCTTCCTGGGGTCCTGTTTCTTGGGCAGATATGTTCGAACCACGGTGATTCCCTCATAGACACTTGTCACCTGGAGGGTTCCATCACCTGTGCAGGTGGGGCGACGGAAGGAGCTGTTTACCAGACTGTGATCTCACCCCTAACTTCTTCCCAGTTCGTGGTGGAGAGTACAGATAACTATTTTGGTGGGAACCAGGCTTGGTACATAAGGGATGCTAGGATTCTCGGGAGGGTGACGGATGACATTGCGACCTGGAAGACTGGGCGCTCTCATTCAAGCATCCTTCTCTACACCTACCTCTGCCTCCAAGTCGACGCGCCCTACGACAGGACTGAGGTTCCTGAAAGCAAGTCCCCGCCCGCTGACTCCTTGCTTCGAACTGGGTGGGGACCCGCGGTGCCGCGGAAAGGCTATTTTGGGTGTGGAAGCGCGGCGGGAGGAGGGGCGCCGGCAGGCTGGGCGCGGGCGCGCGGGGAAAGCCTCCAGCTCGGGCTGCCACGGCAACCGCGTCCAGGCAACGCGCCCGGAAGCAGCTCTGGGCGGCGCGCGGCGGCTCGCGCCCTTCCCCGGGTGGGGGAGCCGCGAACCCCTGGCCGGGCCGCGCGCGCGCCGACTGGAGCGCGGGCCCGTAGCCGGGTTCGCCCCGCACAGCCCCGTGCTCGCGGCCACCACATCCAGAGCGCCAGCGACGACATGGGCAGCCGCGGCGCGCCCGATCCGCGCGCGGGTGAGTCTCTAGGGATGCCTCTCCTCCCGACGCGGCCAGGCATCCTCTGGATTCAAGCAGCGGGGGCTCCCGCAGGGACCGCTGATGTGACCTTGGAGCAACCACTCCACGAATAGGCATGGGATGGCGCTGGGGAAAGGGGGTGAGGGGTGAAGCTGCGCCTGCCCCGTTTGACACTCTGGACGCGAGAGGGTTAACTGCATGCTGACGCGCAGGGCCGAAGTTGGGCGCAGAGCGCAAGTAGCATCGCATCTTCGCGGGGGCTGCAAGCTAGCAGACAGCAGAGCCCCCCGAGGGACTGTTTGAGGCGAGCCAAGGGTGTGCAGAGTTTGCCAGGACTATGACAAGTCTATCACCCCCAGTCAGAGCTGAGTGACCTTGGGTGGGTTAGCCACATTGCTTCCCCGCGGGTTCCCTGGATCTCTGCAGTTGCAGAGCAAGGCTGTTTTGCTGGTACTGTGAGCTGAGGAAGGGCCCCTTAATCATGTTTAATCTGCAAGGGATTTCCAATGAGCTGTCTCCCAAAGTGGCCAAAAATGTTACCATTTTCTGGAAGATTATGGAGGGAACACTCTGTGGTCCAGGGAGGCTGGTTAAAATGCATAGATTAAAATCCCATCGGTGCTCCTAAATCCTAAACCCATTTCAGGCTTAAGCTACTGAATACTTCTTTCCAGTAGTTAATCTGATAGGAAACTTTGTGTCTGAACAGGTAAAATCAAAACCCAGTAGTGGCAGGCAGTGGCAAATTAAAGTGAGTCATTTCTTCAATGTGCAGAAGCTGTGTGTGTGTGTGTGTGTGTGTGTGTGTGTGTCGCACATGCGTGCACTCATCTTAAAGTCTGTGTGTGCTGGTGTTAGAGATTATTTCACAGAAATACTGCTGGACCGGTTTGGATCTCTTGGAAGCAGGGACAAACATTTGCATTTGCTCTTTAAAGATTGGTGGTGGTGGTGGTTGTGGGGAGCTGACAAGGTGGCTCAGTGGGGTAATGTCCTTGTCACCAAGCTTGATGACCTGAGTTTGATCTCCAGAACCCACATTGTGAAAGAGGAGAACCATCCAACCCCCGTAAGTTGTTCTCTGATCTTCACACCCACATACAAGTTAAACAAATAAATGTAATGAAATCAACGAATTAGGTTTCTGAGAGTAAATATGTTCTTTATTAAGAAATGTACATTGTATCTGCCTCTGTGTGTGTGTGTGTGTGTGTGTGTGTGTGTGTGTGCGTGTGTGCGTGTGTGTGTATGTAAAGGTGACTTACAGGCTGTGGTATTTCTTCTAATTTTAGCACTGACTGGTACTAAAAATGACAAGGAGGCCATTTTCCATATTTTCCATCCATAAACTCTTTCCTCTAAGGGGTAAGGGGGCACAAGGGGTGCCCAGGATTCCTGTCACTGTATGGTTGAGATGTCTCTGACTTTGTGTTTCAAGGACACTCTTGGTATCCATGGGAATCTGACTTCCTCTGTGTACAAAGGTGGCCTGGGAAGCCAAGTTTTCAGTTAATGAGCAAACTTCTGCCAGCTTACCTACCTGAGGGCTTAAAAGTCCTTAATGGGTTACCTGTTAGAAATTTGCCTCCATGCAGATACAAAAATCCTTGTTGTCCAGGAATTCCGTCAACCAGCCCATAGCCCTTTAACGAACCACAAGTCCTCGACCTTAGAGCCTCCATCAGCAGAGGACTCGTCCTCCTGCCCCTGCGGCTGCTAACCCATGTGACTTCTGTCACTCTGGGTCTCTCCTTTTTTGTGCTTTGCAGCCATGCTTCTGTATTTTCATTTTCTGTCTCTGAGCTCATCTCCTCTTTCTCCCCTTCTACCAGAGTCTAAGGACGTGACTTCCCCCAGAACACCCCTTTCCGGGATCTACTCATAGAACCAGGATGACTTGGCCCTAGCTCCTTCGTGTCACCTCCAAGCCATTAACTCTTAGAATGTGGTACTGTCTTCTTGGCCTCAAGTCTCTCCTTGTGTTTCTGACTTTAAGTATTCCCCAAACCTGATAGCTCCTCAGAATTGCCAGACACGTTTTGAAAAAGACAGGCTCATTTAGACTCTCTCAAATATCAAAATAGAATCATTAGGATGGTTTAAGTCCATAAAAAACCCAAACCAATCAACCAAACTAAACCCTTTCTATAAAACAACAACAACAACAACAAAAGATAAGGCTCAGGTCAGCAAGATGGTCCGGCAGCTAAAGGCACCTGTCACCAAGACAGACAACCTGAGCTTGTGCCTCAGAATCTACACAGTACAAGGAAAGACAGACACTTCTAAGTTGTCTTCCGACTTAAACATATGCGCCAAAATACATACAATTTTAAAAGAAAGCTTTTTTAAAAAAATTTTTGTTTGTTTTGTCTAAAAAGATAAAAAAAAAAAGGAGAGAGGACGGAGAAAAGAGTTTATTTGATGCTGGCTCAGGCATGGAAACCACTTCCTTTGTGTCTAGGCAGAAGTCAGGGACTTCTGAGGTCCCTGCTGGTGACTCGGGGTTTCACATCAAGACTTGCCCCACTCAGTGACCTTGCAGTGCCTCAGCCTTGACCCCTGTAGCTCCACCTTGACCCCTGTGCCTCAGCCTTGAGCCCTATGGCTCACCCTTGACTCCTGTGGCTCAGGCTTGACCCCTGTGGCTCCACCTTGACCCCCATGACTCTGCCTGCATTTCCCTTCAACCACTAATACCACAGATGTGCTGAGTTTGGGCAGTTTTCCCCTTTCAGGAGCTAGGACTTGGGCTTCTTCCCACTGCACCAACTCTGTCTACCTACTGTGGCTTTCACC
>PVIU01034778.1:0-10999 GCA_004026605.1 Ondatra zibethicus | reverse complement strand
CCAGACTCTCTGAATGTGGCGGCGAAAGTTGGCAGATGGAGAACCCATCAACAATGACACCAGGACCTATCTCTTCTGCATGTATTATCTTTTTGAGAACCGAATCTTTTTGAATGCACTCCTTCCTAGGCCGGGAGGGATGGGGGTGGGCCTTGGACTTCCAACAGGGCAGGGCACCATGCCCTCTTTCAAGGAAGAATGGGGAGGGAGGAGGGGTGGGGGGTAATGGGAGGGGACCGGGAGAAGGGGAAGAAAGGTAAAAAATTTATTTCTTTAATTATGTTCTTGAATGGAAAAAATAAAACAAAACAATGTATGGAAAAAAATTAAAAAAAAAAGAAATGTGAATGACAAAAAAAAAAGAATCACTAATCTTGCAAAAAAAAAATAAAACACTGTTTGGCCCATTAGCTCTAGTTTCTTATTGGCTAATTCTTACATCTTAATTTAACCCATTTCTATTAATCTGTGTATTGCTATGTGGCAGTGGCTTACCAGGTAAAATTCTAATGGGTGTCCATCTCAGGCAGTGGATCGATGGCTTCTTCCTGACTGTGATTTCTTCCTCCCAGTATTCAGTTCTGTCTTCCCTGCCTACCTAAGTTCTGCCCTATCAAGTAGGCCAAGGCAGTTTCTTTATTAATTAACTAATGAAAGCAACCCATAAACAGAAGGACCTCCTACACCACTCTGAATCTAATCTCCTTTGTTTAGTTTTTTTCCCGACCATTTTTCATAACTAATGGGAGGCTTGAAGGTTTTGGCCTTTATGACTCCCTTTCAGGGTTCAATTAAAGATGCCACAAATAGCTAAAGGGGGGCTAAAGATCTGAGAGTAAAGAAATCTACTCACAACAGGTCCCATCAATCCAAATTCTTTATTCTGTCTTCAATCTATCATTTCTTATTTTTTTTCTTGTTCTCCCTTGTTCTACATTGTTATTAGTTCTATACTATTGTTAGTTTTACATTGTTCTTAGTTCTACCAGTTACAAATGTTCCCAGTCATATGTATCCTTAAAAACCAGCCCTAGCAGGTTCCAGGGCCTGAATTATTGTTACCCATAGAAAATCAGATAAGTGTTTTCAGAGATACACATGTCCTTGGGAGTGGCTATTACATGTGTGGTGTACTCTTTAATGGAGAAAGTTAGTTACGAAAGGAATTAAATCATCACGAAGGTTAGTGTGCTATACTATAGTTTTAGGAGGGTAGTAATGGTCTGAAAGGTTTATTTTCAGTAAAATTATGAATAGGGCACAGATTGTTTAAATCAGCATGCCACTTCTTTCTCCCAGCAAGCATAGAGGCACCAGGTAACCAGGAAACCAACATCAACAGTCAGGTGGAAGCTGATGGCTCTTGATCAGATAGCACAAACATCAGACACTGTAGTTTCTAAGGGAGTTAGATTTTTCTGCTCTAAGTGAAGAAGGGATTCAGGCCTCTAAATTATTAGTTCCAGACTATACTGTTATCAGTCATCCTAGTCGTGGGATTTGTGGGGTAAAAGCAGAGCATCAGCTTGGGCAGATAATAACTCTATATACTTGGGATCTGTGAATATCTTAATATCTCTTTGCCTGGACCCTAAACTCTGACCAAATGTCTGTTGATAAACATAATTGCAGGAAGGCAGATCTATGCACTTTTCTAGGAAAGAGGAATGGAGGCCTGGCTGTGGGAAACTGTTCTGACTAGGGAATTAATTCCTAAATATGTAATAGAAAGGGAGTCAGCAAAATATATATAGAAAACTCTATAGCAAAGGACAGCCACTTTGTTCACAAAGCAGTCACACCAAAAAAGCCTTGCTTTTTGGTTTAGCCTTTACCAGATCCCTTGGTTCTGATAAGTCACTTGTGAAAAGAAGGCTGAGCAATTACTGTACAATGCTGCAGCTTGTAGCACATAGAACTTGTAACCAATACTCTAAACAAGACAAACATTCATAATCAATTCTTTTGGGAATGTGGGCATAGTTTTCTAGGCCACTTCCTGCTGATTGGGGGTGCTGATAATCTTACAGGGATCCAAAGAAAATTTAGGATTATGGCCAAGTCCTGACTGGAGTATTCTTTGAGGCTGGATCATCTCAGTCAGACGTCTTGAGGCTGTTTTGGATGTATAACTCAGAGGATACTGCAACAGAGGTGTTCTGAACTGTTGAATCATCTGGGCCTTCTGCTCCTATTAGAGATTGGGGATCTTCCTCAATCAAACCTGATATTTCTTAACCCAAAATGAATCCACAGCCTCTCATTTCATATGGAGACAAAACCATAGCCTCTTCTCCAAAGTAACATATCTTTTGACTTATATTTTGAAGACAAAGCATTTTCATCAAATGTCTTTGTGTAGCTCTTGGCCTTCCTCAGGAGTCAAACAATTCAAAGGCAACACAATAGCTTGCAATATTCAAACTCCATTTATTTTCCATCTTTACATGGTCTTACTTTTTTACTCTTTCTTTTATTTTTATTTTTTGGTTTATTGAGACAGGGTTTGTCTGTGTATCTTTGGTTATTCTGGAACTCACTATGTAGACCAGGGTGCCCTTGAACTCACAGAGATCTGCCTGCCTCTGCCTCCCAAGTGCTGGGACTAAAGGCCTGAGCCCCACACCTAACTATTCTATTTCTTTCTTTTCTAATTTTTTATTTTTATTTTTTTGGTTTTTGAGACAGAGTTTCTCTGTAGCTTTAGAGCCTGTCCTGGAACTAGCTCTTGTAGACCAGGCTGGTCTTAAGCTCACAGAGATCCACCTGCCTCTGCTTCCCAGGTGCTGGGATTAATGGCATGCACCACTGCCGCCTGGCGATTTTTTTCTTTTCTTAAGGACTTTCTCTATCCCTTTTCTTTTCTCTCCCAAGCATACATATATTTTTAAACACACTTAAAAATAACCATTTAGAGTTTTCTTTTTTGTCTGAATTTGTCTTTACTGTATATCTCTCTTTTTCTGACCACATGAGTCTTTAATTTGCTAAGTGATATGGAAACCCATATAAGAACTTGGAAGATGAGAGTTTTTGTTCTTTTCCTATTTACTCTTGCTGGCAAGCCTATTCCTTCACTGGCATTAGAATTCATTTCTTCAAGATTCCAGCACATACTGAAGACCAGCTGAAACACCCAGCCTCATGTACTGAGCAACTACTGGACTCTTGGATTTTGCTTTCACAGCCAGCTATCTATGGATTAGTTGTACTGCAACCTGCAAGTCATTCTAATAAATCCCCTTACTCTATACAGAGATTCATTCTAAAGTTGTTACTCTAGACATTCCTGATTAAATACAGACCTAAAGAATCTGCATGAACTCTACCTCTTTAACGTACTGTCACATACCTAGGTGAATTATTCCTTAACATTTGATTTTCTTTCAACAAAGGAAATCATCATTTGCACAGGGAATATGTCTCTTTAAGATTTGTTAGCACCTTCATGTAGAGGTATAAATATTGTTTATTAACCATTTATTGAGCATTCTTTATTTAGCAAATTTATTCATAGTATTGTAGCTGTATTTCATTACTTTAAACTATTATACAATATGTTATAATATTGCTGTCGTTTGTGTTTTTCTGTCATTTAAGACATGTCCCAGTGTTCAAAGAAAGAGGAAGTTATAATGGCTTTCTAAAATAAATGCTCAATATTACAAATAATGATGAAACTATAAATTTAAAAATTACATAGTATTTTTAAATTATCATATTGACAAAATGGAGACTTCTCCTTATCTTAAATATGGCTGAAAATGTGGAGAAAAAGAAGTTTACATTTACTGGTAGTTGAATTATATACCTTTAAACACATGTGCTGGTAGACTATGAGGACTATCTATAAATCTGAAAGTACACATTGCCTACAATGTAGCTATTATTTTCCTAGATACATTATGATTCCTATGAATCCTGAGAAATTTTTTGAGTACATATTTGAGTAATTATCAACCTTCTTGGTGTTTTGGATATGCATGGGGTGTTGATATTTGCCAAAAATTACGATGCTTGGATGTATGTGCAGAAACAGGGAAGCTAAATTTCAAGGAGGCACCTGAACCCCTACAGAGAAAATAGTTGTTTGGACTTCCAATTTATTTTCTTTAAAATGTCCTTTTGAATACTTTCTTGGGCAACATTGAATTTCAAATTATTATTTTCAATAATTCATTGTTCTGTACAGTTTAGATAAGGTGAATTTTCTCCTGCTTAGAAATTGAGCATTCTGTTGTTTACTGTTTTGAAGGCTTCACTAACAAAGCAGCTCCTGGGACTAGAGTCATCCATCTTCCTGTATCACTGCATATTTATAATGCATGTACAATTTACATTTACCCTCCTGTGCCAGTGTACATTTACAACACAGGCAATGCTTGTCTATAACATCATGCTGCTTTCAAGGTGACTCTTTGTAATGGGACTACTATCTCTCTGCTTCATTATGATTTCAAGCCAAGTTGTGCCTGACTATTTGCACATTAAAATGCAAGCTGTTTATCTAAACTAATTTTGCTTTCATTTATCTTTTATATAGCTTTTTTATTATTTCATACACATGTGTACAGGCTTATTAAATTATCTGTGGATATTACCAAGAAAATAAAAGGCGTGAGACAAAACAGTGGCTAGAAATAAGGAGCATTGCATTTACTGAATTGAAAACTGGTCAGTCAGAAGTTTTTGACATACATGAGGAATCGCATCTATGGATATTCACTTAAGTGGGACTAAAACTTGACAATATTATAAAATATATTAAGACCAAGATAGCTGATCTTTGATCTTTTAGCAATAAAACCACATGGACTTAGTGAAAATAATGACTTCATATGTGTGTGTGTGTGTGTGTGTGTGTGTGTATGTCTGTGTGTATATGTGTGTGTGTGTGCACTATTATTTTTCTTTAGAGGATGATGCAAAGAAGTGTCTAGGCAAAGACTATACAGTAGTCCTAAATATCAGAATCATTTTATTTCTCTGAATAAGTAATGGTATAGAAATGTAATATAATTACCTTAAATTCATTCTCGGAAAAATAAATTAATTCATTCTTCTAGCAATTAGGAATTCTAAACTGTTAGTAATGCACTAGAATAGTGTCTTACATATAACAAGTATTTGGTTTTCACCATGGCTATCCTCCACACAGCTCCTTGGGGGTCTGTGATAATTACGTGACCAGTTAGTTACAGGGGACCTGTCTTTTTCATGGCAGCATGAAGAGTGATACAAGGATTCATTTTTATATTTGAGTATATCTTAGCTCGGTTAACATTCTGTCTTCCAAAACCATTTGCAAAATATGGTTAAGCCTGACATAATGGAGTAGGGAACAGCCTGGCCTGGTGCGAGCGGCTGCTGGGCAGTGTGAGGTGGGCAGCAAATGCTTTCAGCTGTGAGTGGGCTTATAGACATCTTTGTCTCCTTTCCTTTTGTCTTCTTGCCATTTATTGTTTTCATATTTAATTACTTTCTCCAAACATAGTATTTTTGCTAGGTTCTTGGAGATAGGGCCTGTCACTATCCCTGGCATACCTGTTTAGCCTAGGCTGGCCCAAAACCAATAGCAATCATCCTGCTTCAGCTTCACAATTGTGAGAATTTCCCACAACCAGTTAGATTGTGCAAGACCCGCACAAGCTTGGACCCCTCAACATTTCATCAGGGACAGGGAGGGCTCCGTGATGCCCTGTCCCTCTCTGATGCACTATGACAATGAATGCTGTTGGGGGAGGATGTTGTTGTCTTCCACAGTGTATAAACTGACAAGTTGCTCATGCTCCATTAAGCAACCTCCCGCCCATACTCATGCAAGCCACTCTAATTGAACCCAGAAGGCCACATCCAGAGGGAAGACCTGAAAGTTGGAGCAGCACTTTATGAGAAGTCTGTCAGTGGCAAAGGGTGGGTGATCAGACAGGGGCATGGGGATGGCTGAAATTCCACATATCAATGTATGAAACTTCAAAAGATGAAATTAGAAATCTAGAACAAATTATTTTGAGAACATTTTAAACAGATATTTTGGTTTGTTTTCTTCTATTATTAAATAATTGATGTTTATATGTGGGGGAATTTCCCTTGTTTAGGCTCATTATTTACAATTTTGTCATTAGCTTTCCCCATTTGTCTGATAATTCTCAATCTCTTTTATAAATGATGTATTTGCTTGATTAACTGAATCACTAGGAATTGATTTCCTGGAAATGGCCTAGTTAGTTAATTTAATGTTTTGTTTTTAGGGCATCTTTGTATTCACAACAATAATTAAGAGGACATACAGGAGCTGCTGACACACTTTCTACCCCAACACTTTTAAAGCCTCCACATCCAGTACTCTGTATGGATTGCAATCAATGACCTCACAATAGCACATCTTGATTAGTTAAATCCTATAGTTTTCAGTGACATCCACACTTTATGTCATATATTCTGAGCTTCAACAAATGTGCAATTGGGACAGAAAGTACTGATGACCTGTAACCTGAAATTGTCAGCCAAATTAATTCCTTTTTCATTGAAGTTACTTTCAGTTTGGCTATTTTACCATTGTTATAGAAATTAAACTAGGACCCAGTATTATGCATAGTCCCCAAAATTCTTTATGCTCCACTCATTTCTGTCTTCTCTGGATCCCTAGGTGACCACTGATCATTTTATTTTCTCCTCAGTTTTGAGCTCATTAAATGGCAGAAGGTTGGAATTCAATAGCACATAGCCTTTTTAAACCCCCTCAGACACGTCTTTTAATTAGGACCCACCTGCTGTGTGTGTGTGTGTGTGTCTGCATGCGCATGCATGTGTGCGTGTTTGTGTGATGAGTGTGTGCTTTGAAAGGTTATACTAGTTTTGAGCAAAAGTTAATAAACCTAGTAAAATGGGTTTGTCTACTTTGTATGGGAAATCAACCTGGCTGTGGTAGTCCCAGCTTTATTTATTTATTTTTGTTTTGTTTTAGCATATGAAGCTGTTTAATTAGGTTTTTAGTAATTTAGAAAACAAGTTTATGAGGATACATCCCATTTGAGACTGCAGGGAGCCCTGGAACTGGGGAGTTGCTTTGATCTTTGGCAAAATCTGTGAGTCCACAGTTTTCTGATCAGTTGTGTGCTGCTCCGTAATTTTCCTCCTTCTCTGTGTCGAAGATGGTACCTGGGCTTGTGCAGCTGCTTCTTCTTGAAGTAATCATCAGTCAGGTGTTTGGGGATTTTAATCTTGCTGATATAAACTTGTGTAGAGGTGGCGATGACAATCTTCTGGTGTGTTCTTCTCAGAGGAACTCTATTGAGGGCAAGAGTTCCTATCACAAACAGTAAACCACTGCCCAGCTGCCTCAGAAAAACCACTCTCTTGCCCCTGTGGTATCCAGTGAGGTTCAGCAGTTTGGTCCTAGGAGTGATGCTGGCATGAAACTGTCTCACGTGCTGATGAAGGGCTTTTTGCCTTGGCTCAGCAGCTACCGAGGCACATCTTTGGTAGGATAACATCTAGGCATTTTTTGAAGCTTAACCACCCAGGTACCACCATTTTTGTCATCACCAACTGGTTTTGTGACAGTAGCAAGGACCTTCTCCTTTTTCTTCTTCTTCTTCTTTTTGACCCTGGTTTAGGCAGTGGAGTATTTCTTTTTGTACAAGGCCTTTCTGGAATGCATAACAGATTGGGGAGTACCTGTCAATTCCTTTAACCAGTACAGGATTTCAGCTGCAATGAGGCTTCCCCTTGTTGGGGTTTTTACCCTTAGGGTCACCCTTTTTTGGCTGTATCAGTGGCAGGGATACCGGCTGCAGCTGCATCAGCCTTTTTGCCTGCAGGTCTTTTCTCTTTTGTATCAGGCTTCTCGGCTTTTTCACCCACCATCTTGAAAGATGGGAAAGAGAACTAAGGACCCAGCTTTTGGTCTCCCAGCTTTGTTTCTTTAGTAATTGTTTCTCTGACTTCAGAGAGTAGATGCTCATAGAAGAAGGGAGAGACTACCTAACTGTGTGGGTTGTAGAAACCTTGCTTTGATTTTGGGGTCAGTTCAGTAGTCACAGACTTTGCCTGACAGTTCCTGGAACTTGCCACAGGGTGGGTACCACATTCAGAATTTCCTTTACATGACCAAAACTCAAGGCATCTGTGCTTCATTTAACACTTACTTTGTTCCACTGATTTTCTCCTTCTTGAATTTCAGAGTATTTGATTCATAGTCTTGGATGCCTCCCTGTTGCAATTTCTTTTGAGGATACCTCAGCCTTTTGCTGCAAAGACAGTTCTAGAATGAAGGAAAGGCAGGAAGGAGGGGACCCTTTCTAACCACCAGCTTTCCCACATACTTGCCAAAAAAGGCATTACAGTGTATAGCTCCTCTCAGCATGACCGTACTGTGACTCTAATCTGTACTTCCATGTTACTAAGGCCAAGTATGCTCACACACATTAACAGACATTTTATATTTCTTAAAAATAACTATTCATTTATACTTATAGATATTAGCTTGGAGGGAAGCTGGGTAGATTGAATTTCTAACATTACTGAAAACAAAAATGTGCAGTGAAGGAGAACAGATGGAATAACTGGAAAAGGCACATCGTGGATAACATAACTTTTCAACATACATTTCTAAGGTAGAAGATCAACTTATGACATTTGTGACAGACTGAAATTATAGTCATGCATAATTTTACAAACAGCTGAAATATCCTACAGAACGAATATCAGCATTATGAATATATTTCTGTACCTTCTTGCTGAATAGATTATGAAAATTACCCTCATTTGATAATTTGTTGGAATGTAGAGTGCATATTTTTTTTCATTTCCATTTCTATTAAGAAATCACCTGTAAGTTAGCTGTTTCACCAACTCACAGACCATCTGTGATGTTTGCAGCATCCTTAGACAAGTTTGACATGATTTTCTGTCTTCCATCATTCTGAGCAGTGCAAATCAGTATCTCATTACTGGTGTAATTCACATCTTCTCTTTGATTAGTCATTATTGAACATCTTTCCTTGTTACTTTGGTTTTGAAAATTCTATCTTGCCACTGTCCAAGATTTTCTTATATTCAGATGTTCCTTCCTTTGACAGTAGTATCTATTAAATATGATATTTCCTCCATTTCTGTGCTGCTCTAATTTGCATGAGATGACATTAATAATGTTTCTATCATCCTTTTTCATGTGAGTTCAATTTTACAAACAATTCAAGTGCCATCAATAGTGTAATGGATAAACACAATGTGGTATATTGATACATGGGAACATTATATAGAAAAAAAGACAAATGAATTAGCGGAACCTAACAGTAAGTATGAATAAGAAATGCATAACTTAAAGTGGCAGTCACAGTGAGATATGTGTTATATGATTTCTCCAACAATCAAAACAACCCAGATAGGATAGAATTTCACAAAGTAACTACTCAGGAATGTCACTGAGTGAATAGGGAAATGAAAGGAGTTGTTTATTGAAATATTTTGACGTGTGGTTTTAATATGGGTGAGAAATAGGCTTGCAATTTCAACTTTTCTATATTTTTTTCATTCTAAGTGTCTACCTTATTAAAAGATAAAAATAGAAAACAATGTCTTGGATTAACTTTCTAAATTTTCAATCCAATTTTGTAACTATAAGTATTAAAAAGTAAATCAATTAATTTTATGAATGGCAAAAGCAAACTTTTGTTTTGCAAAGGATTTTTGATATTCCCATTCAGATTTTCCACAATATCATTAAACTCTTAATAACATAAAATTGATTTTGAAACAGGGCAAAGGAGCCAAAATAAAATAAAAACAGAAAGTCTCTTCATGTGGTCTTACAAAGACAAGATCTCCTGAATAAATTGGGAGCATAGGGGTCATGGAAGAGGGTATAAGGGAAGAGAGGAGAAGGGAAGGGAGCAGAAAAAAATGTATAGCTCAATAAAAACAGAAAATAAAATAAAATATACACTGCAGAAGGCTCTGTTTGGTGGGTTATGATTTTCATTTAGTAGGTTTTTTTTTTTTTTTTGGTTTTTCGAGACAGGGTTTCTCTGTGGCTTTGGAGCCTGTCCTGGAACTAGCTCTTGTAGCCCAGGCTGGTCTTGAACTCCCAGAGATCCTCCTGCCTCTGCCTCCCGAGTGCTGGGATTAAAGGCGTGCGCCACCACTGCTAGGCTCCATTTAGTAGTTTTTAGTAAATATTGATAATTGACTTGATGTCCCAAATTATATGAACATTTTTTGCCTAATGGTAAATTGCATTGCCAGTTTCACTTTAATGTCTAAGGTCATTGATTTAATATAGAAACATAGAAAATATCTGTTGTAAACCAAAAAAGTGAGTTAAAGCCAGCAGAAGCTGGGTTGGGATAAGCAGAAAACCAGTGGGGGGGGTAAGTGGCCAGAAAGCCTCAGGGACGGGCTGGGACCCACTTACTGGGGTCCAGATGAATCTGCCGTGCTGGGTCAGGGCCCCTTGCTGGCCCAGAAACTCCCAGTCAAAAGGGCGGGCTAAGTGAAAGTTGCCCACTCTGCTCCATGGGAAAAGGGGACCCCTGTAGACCTGGGCTCACCCTTCCCCCAAAGCCTCAGCCTGGAAGCAGGCTGAGTTCAGGGGCAGCTAGGATCCCACAGATGGAAAGGGGTGCCCAGGAACAAGCTGGGGTGGGATAAGCAGAAAAGCCAGTGGGGGGGGGCTAAGTGGCCAGAAAGTCTCGGGAATGGTAAAAAACAATGACGTCTTGAATTTTGCATGCAAATGGATGGAAATAGAAAACGCTATCCTGAGTGAGGTAGCCCAAACCCAGAAAGACAATTATGGTATGTACTCGCTCATTAGTGGACCCTAGCCATAAAACAAAGGACACTAAGCTTCTAGCTCACAAGCCCAGAGAAGCCGAATAGCAAGGTGAACCCAAAAATAAAACATATATAGATACTCCTGGGAATTGGAAGCAAACAAGATCTCCAGGCAAAAGTTGGAAGCATGGGGGCAGGGATAGAGGTGGAGGTAAAGAGG
>PVIU01034777.1:0-10984 GCA_004026605.1 Ondatra zibethicus | reverse complement strand
TGTGTCTGTGGAGCCCCTGTGTCTGTGGAGCCCCTGTGTCTGTGGAGCCCCTGTGTCCTTGCCTCTTCATTAGAGTCGCACATTCATTCCTTGGCACAGACTTTAGTATTTCTGATCTTCCAGGATTTGTGTTTTGTGTGTTCTAGTTTTTACACTAAGGGCTGTGTTTTTATCTGACTCCAGAGACCATGGTTCCCTTCATCCTCACCCTTTTCAACACACTCTGCACCAGACTCAGATTTCAGCTTCTGTTTTGTGCACAGCATCCAGGCAGATAACACGATGACACAGGAACGCACTTTAGGAAGCAGTTCGGGATTCAAACTCTGACTTGCTCATCTACCTATAGCACCTTTGATATGTCATAAAGTGTTTATGGACCTCAGCCTTCTAACCTCCAAACGGGGGTTATAACAGCTTCCTCCTGAGAAGCTGTGGGGTTTACAGCCACAAAGCAGAATGCGTTTAGAGTCGCAGGCGAATCATTACGGGCATCCCCCCACGGTAGCCAAAGTTTTATTGCCTCCAATTACCCAGGAAACCAGAGCAACATAATGTGGCCATGAGAAGAAGAGTGTTAGGTTTCAGAATGCTTGGAGACAAACCAGAATTTTTTTTCATGTGTATCAAAACTGGACCTTTGAGAGGGAAAGATCAGGAGATGTCCCTGCAGGCACCAATTGTTCAGGTAATTATCGCAACAACAACAAAGAGAATGGACATTCAAAATCAGAACAGAACCCTGCTTTTAGTTCTGCTTTTCCCTTCTAACCTTTCCGAGTCTTCATGCCTACTAGCATCCTTTTAAGGGGAAATCTGGAAATTATATTATTTGAAATACCATGTAGAATTGTCTTTGGACACGAGCAAGAAGAAAAAAAACGCTAGTCAAAATTACCCGAATTTGTCAAGAGAGGACATATCAAGCTACTCTCCCACCAGAAAATATTCATGCAAAAAGAAAATTAAATCCATCTCATTGAGTCTCAGTAGCAGAAGGACAAGTACTAACTCATAATGGAGGAAAACGCGCAAACACGTAACAGTAAAATCTTCGGCTAAAGCAGCTCAGGTCACCCTCAGGTTTACATCTTCACTGGGTACAAACACTTATTTTTA
This sequence comes from Ondatra zibethicus, assembly GCA_004026605.1. NCBI lineage: Eukaryota > Metazoa > Chordata > Mammalia > Rodentia > Cricetidae > Ondatra > Ondatra zibethicus. Next base: position 9,865 of record PVIU01034777.1, on the reverse strand, counting down.
TTTTGACCATTTAGGAAGGAAATATCTGAAAGCTAGCATTCCCTAGAGAAAAGAGATTCACGTCACTGTCTGGGGTCGTACTTCAAACAAAGAGAACCCAGAGAGGGAGGGAGGCGCATGGGGTGCACGGCAGGAGAAATGACCACACAAGCTGTCACCACAGTGAGAGCTGCGACACAGCCAGACAAGGAGCGCAGTGACAGTGCGAGATAAGTGGGAGCGGTGGCTCGGGACTCAGTGCCCACTGCTCTTACAGAAGACCTGGGTTCAGCTCCCAGCACACACGTGGTGGCTCACAACCACCCACTTTCAGGGTATCTCCACTGGCCTCTTTTAGCCCCTACATTTCACTGCATGCACACTGTGCACATAAACTCATGCAAACAACATAAAACACACATGCACAGAAATAATTTTTAAGGGCAAGAGAGGGCTGTGTAGCTTGGCTTCACAAGATACAGAATCTGCTCTGTCTATGTTTTTTAAAAAAAGCAAAAAGGACAGCAAAAACAAGAGTAGATGCTTAATTTTAATTTGAAATACCATTATGTATATGCTTAAGGAACTCAGTTGCCATTTCTAGGCATAGTGTGTTGTTATGACCTCTACACACGTCATCTCTGCCATGCTCTCATGGGAATGCTGTGGAACTGATGTTGGAATTGATTCCTCAGCATAAAGGCAGTGACAGGTCATAAAACCTCTGTAAGATGACCAGAACATTAGGAAGCTCTCATAGGACTGTTAGCTGCCAAGAGAGAGTGTGTCTGCCGCTCTGGTTTTGCAGCGTTTGTCTTTGCACACATCGACTTGCCCCCCTGTTTCCTGCCATGAACAGATACAACAAATGCCTTTGCCAGATAGAGCTACCCAATCCTGGGCTGTCATCATCTACACCCTGAGATAAATCATCATCTTTCCTTTATAAATTACACTGTCTTGAGTATTTTGTTATAGCAAAAGGAAATGGACTAAGACAGGTATTTACCTTGTCACTGATAGCTCAGAACCATTACTGTACACACAAAGGATTGTTTCATGGCCCATACCAGCCACCTTGGCTAACTTCAGGGTAGAAATCTAGAAGTGGACACTTGTCCCTTTGCTCATCAGTCTCAGAGTGATGTGAGCTTGTTCATGCTTCTTCATCTCTTCTTCCTGCACCCTCTCCTATGCCCTTACTCTCTCCATTTGCCCTGACTCTGCTGCCCACAGAGCCAGCAGTAGTCAATCTGTTTGGCCTTCTTTGTTCCAAGCCTTAATATACTATGGATTAGAAATGAGGTGTCCAAGCTGGAATGGATTACAACGTAATAATTAACCACATTTTAAAATGCCATTTGGTCCAGAAAATGCTGTGCTTTGTTTTTGTGAAACTAACGCTGAACTATATTTCATTTCTTTGCTTGAGTGTCACACCCTCCAAGAGACCTGCTTCACTTCCACAGCATCCAGAAAGACAGTTTTACACTACATTAATCTTTACATCAATGATGGAGTATGAATATGGCAGTGATCTTATAAAGTATGACTCAGTGATGCTGGAGTCATCTTTTATAAGAACACACAATGATATTTGCACGTTGACAAAATAGCCCAACAATGTACATTTTTGAATGCGTCTCTGTTGTTGAGTATGTGTGACTGAGCTCTATGGGCCCCTTGATTAACCTGCAAAGGCTTTGTAACAATGTCCTAAAAAACTGGATGGAGACCAAGATGTGAACAGACATACTTCTTCCTAAAGATTGTAAAGGAAAGCCTGAGTCGCTGGCATCTCGACACTTATTCATCTTACATGCTATCTACTCACAAGCTGCTTCATCCAAGTTCCTTGTTTCAGTGAGGACACCAGTCTCGTAGAATGAGGGTCCACTCTGCTCCAACATAGACTCATCTCAACTCACCGTATCTTCAGTGGTCTTGTTCCCAAATAAGGTCGCACTCAGGGACATTAGAAATGACAAACTTCTATATATGATTTGGGCAGAACAGAATTCAACACAGAAGTGTATTTTCTTCATTAATCACCTGACAACTCTTTCCCCCACACCTCTTTGAGATCATGGAATACATCTGTTTCCTTTCTCACCCCTGCCCTTCCCTAGCTTCTCACATGAAACTTAATTCTCTTCTAGGAGAGAAAGGGAAGGAGACTATTTCCAGATACCTGCTTTGTAACAGGTAATATTTAAGACACTGTATTTTACCTTACCTCCAAGTTAGACTTTGCTCAAAGCAAACTGTACCAGGACTAATACATTGATTGAGCAATACAGGAATTTGGGAAGCTCTAAATTCTTTCTCTCGTTTTTTGGAGTATGTGTATAGTGCATAAATCCTTTGTTTATGGAGCATTTGATGCCTGGGACTGAAAATGGCAAACACAAGTGGGAAAGGAAGATAATAAAACAGATGAGAAAACTGGGCTTAGCTGACCCGCAAGGCCTGGACACTGAACTGCGCTGACAAGGACACACATTCCTCCCTGGCTGTGAGATGACAGCGAGGTGCTGGACATGTCTGCAGCAAGGACATCAGACACAGGCCTGGGAAGAGCCGCTACACAGTCCTGCATCAGGTGTGCTTGCTGCTGTCCACCAATGAAGGCATTTGGATCAGGGTTACTCAAAGCTGCTCCTAGCCAATATATGGAACATTAGGAGAACAGAAGATGGGACACACAAGAGCTGGCAGGAAATAGAGACAGGACGAGGAATCTGGATTCAGAGCTAAAGAGAACAGGGAAGACCTTCATACAGCTATTTCTAAACCACTAGGGGAATAGATGGTCTTAGAGCAAGGTCTGTATGCAACTTTGCCTAAGTGCTATCAGACATGCGCATTAACCTTTCTGACAACGCTGCCTTATCTCTGAAGCAAGAGGAGGGTCAGGGAAATAACTTCTTAATAAAATCCCTGCTGCACAAGCACAAGAGCCTGAAGTCAAGTTCTAGAATCCACTAAAATGTCAGTATAGTGGCTCCTGCTTGTTATCCCAGCACCGGAGAGACAGACAGGTAGGTCCCTGAGGCTCAGCCCAGAAAGCATGACTTAGTGAGTTCCAGGAAACCGAGAGACCCTGGGTCAAAAATAAAGGCAGGAAAAAAATGGGTGATGCCTAAAGGACCTCTAGTGTACACACAAACAGACACACACCTAGGGGAAGGCACACAAAACAAAGGAGTGGAGGACGGAGGGGTGTGTATGATGAAAATACATTATCCTCATGTATGAGTACAATTTTTTAAAAACTCATAATACTTATCTCAAACAACATGCTCACTCTCAAAACACCTGGAAAGTAATCCCAAGATAGTAAGAAAAAACTTGAAATATTGGGGAATGTTGGGTAAATTTTGTTGTCAAAGTTTGGATCTTCCAGGATCAATTGCTTGCTTTATATTGCTCTTTATGCTTGCTCCACATGCCAGAATGATAAGGTGTCCCAATGCCACCCCTCCAGTGGTGTTCTCAGCTTCCAACAGCAGCGCAGCCCTTCACACCCCATAGCACCATACTTATGACTGGTGGCATAGGACAAGTTTTGCTAAAATTCTAATTATTGTCTCTCCCAATTCTTTTCTGCGTCTCTTAAAGTAATTGTAGGCAACTATGGTTCTGTTTCCCCATTCAACTCTGAAATACTTACCACAGGACATTTTGTTCTTAACAATTGTTCTTTGAGAATACAAGAAATGTTATCCCATCCATCCTCCCTTCTAATTTCCCCAAGATTTACATAATATAATCCCCTCTGACTTAATCCTCTCTCTCTCTCTCTCTCCCTCTCTCTCTCTCTCTCTGCATGTCCCTCTCTACCTCGTGTGTGTGTGTGTGTGTGTGTGTGTGTGTGTGTATGTGTGTGGTGTCCACCGCTCTATACCACAGCTGCTATGAGTTCCTGACTATGAGAGCCATGTCATATCTAGAAGACAGCATTTCACAGGACTTTTCCTCATCTTTCAGCTCCTATAGTCTTCCTTCCTCCTCTCCCTCCATGTTCCCTGAGCCTTGTTAAGGGGTCTGGGTTGATGCAGCTGTCTCATTTAGAAGGGAACACTCGGTACTTTATTCTCAGCGCTCTGACCGCTTATGACTGTAACCACTGCAACAAACTTCTCTGAGCAGACTGAGATCAGCTCAGGTCCACGGCACAAACATGAATATTCAGAAGGCTGTCTGAAGGTGTCCTCCAGTTCCCCTTCCAAAATATTTCACAGATTCACTCTTTCTCCTCTCTTCTTTCTAGATCAAACCACCATTGTTTTTTCTAGAAACAGATCTGTCTTCCTCCCACCCGTTCCTTCTATATGAACCTCCCACTAGCCAGACTAATGTTCAGGGCACATATGCCAGCATACCAGTTCCTCTTGCGTCACGGGATGAAACACACACACAGGGTAAGGGCTCAGCTGCTCCCTCTGCAGATAATGATGCACTGCTTTCCTACTACTCCACACGGTGCGCTCAGAAGTCTGAGTCCTCATCTGTACACACCACACACACACACACACACACACACACACACACACACACACACACACACACTTAGAATGTTCACTTTTTGTTTAGAATGCTTTCTCACTCATGTTAGAATCTCCTTGTATCTATTTTTTTTTTTTTAGGAAAGTCACTCTTTAACCTCCTAATAGAAATGCAGTCATTAAACTGTTGTAATTAATTACTAGTTATTATAACTATTATAGAATGACAAAATGATAACAATACAAATCCTTTCCTTTTCCTTCATAATTGTAGTCACTTGTGTGATTATTTATTGATGATTCCTCTTCCACCAGATGTGCAAATGCATGTCTATTTTTCTTCCTAGAATAATGTCAGTGCTCAGCACAATGACTCTAGCCCATGGTAACATCTTAGAAAGTTTTAGGATTTAAATAATGAATTGATGATGGCCAAAGACTCCAAATGTTATCCAGTTGGCTCTTGACTCAATCCGCTGTCTCCGGCAACAGTAACTGGCCCTCTGAAAAGGAAATTGCTCCCGTACCAGCTTCTTGAGGCTGGAATTTACGTCTTCCTTGGCACTCTACAGGGCATCTGTCATCTGACCTCATGAGGGTAGCTCAGATTCTCATTTTCTCAATTCCAATAATTTTGAGTTGAAGCTCTTATTTGATCAGTTTATCTTATTCAATCTAAGCACAAAGGTCAGCCATAATCAGGCAGCCTTGTGGATAAGTGCCCTGCCTATGCCTATCTGCTCCAAGCTTTGGTGACCTTGGACAGGGGCACTATTGCCAGGGATCACTGTGGAAATGTCTTCCCTTTTGTCTATGAGTTGACCATTCCTCTTAGAACTTAAAAAGTTAACAAATGCCATGATTACCCTTTCCATGGGAACTTAATATTAAATACAAAAGTGTTAAACATGCCATGGCATGAACAAACATGTCAGGCACATTGTCATGGGTCTAATAGGTCTATAGAGCTGTGGAAGCCACAGTATCTGGCAAATGTAAGCTAAGAATACAGCTAACCAGAAGACCTTTCTCCGTAGACTTTCAGGATTTTCTAGCCACCCAAGTCAGTCTCAGACTGCAAAGCCCTCAATATCTTTAGCCAAGACCAACTCAAAGAAAAAGACCTAAACAACAACAATTCTAAGATTATCACACAAATCCAATCTTGTATCCAAGCCAATATTCTAACATATATCAAGGGGAAGCATTAGTGGATGGCCTTTTAACTTGGCCATAAGTTCAAAGAATTCTAATCTGTTTATATTTGATGCCTTCATCTCATCCGTTAAATTTTCTGTTTGGGTTATGATTTGTGGGTTTCCATGGTGAAACCAATATTCTTCATTTATGAGACACATGGGAGAGGCCCTTCGTCTTTCTTTTATAGCACTCTTCCTCCCAGGCCAGCCGTCTGAGCCAAGGACAGGAGCCAGGCTCAAGAAGAGGAATCACCATCAAGGCCTAGAGAAGGAAAGGAAGGGATGTGGGTGTGCTCGAGGGTGAGGCCTGGCTCTTTCTTTAGTAGCTGGATCACTTTGCATAATTTCTTAGCATTTATAATTTCTTCTTTTCTTCAACTGAAATGATAATCGTGGGACCTACCTAAAGGAACACTATTGTAAGAATATGCTAAGCATACAAAGATGTTTATGCCTAGGACATAGCAGCCAATCCCAGCAGGGGGACTGAGGGAGCCATTGCTGCTAAAGAGTAACAATCATTTTAGATGTCACAACTGAAGGAGGAAAAATGTGCTGTGCTTCTTCAGGTAACTTTTACCTTTAATGCCAGGCCTTGCTAGAATCAAAGGCATTGTTATTGAATAGGACAAAAAGAAAGAAACCAACTGGCTATGAAAAGGTGAATCTGGAAGGAAACCAAGCTGAATACTGAGTGCCTGGCTTTTCCCCAGCATCTCCCACTGTCTAGGCAATACTGCCACACCCAAGTGTGCATCTCCAGGCACACACATCTGGAACTGGCATCCCTATTCCATTTCCTAGACTCTAGTAAGGTCAGAGGAATGGAAGGAGAACATTGTCTGTGCTGCTGAGGAAGAGGCAGGCTCTCCCAGCAACCTGGGGCTACATGATTCTGCCACATAGCAAGCGGTTAAATGATGAGAACTAAATGAGGCTCATCTGTCAGTCGTGGGTGGCACCAGCTCCATCTGCTGTGTCAGGAGCTGCGATGGGATTGGAGGACGCACCTGCAGAGAGTGACGCTTGAGTTATGACACAGACGCTTCTTCAGGAGATAGTGAAGCCGTGAGCTTGAGGACGCTCCCAGTCCCTTCAGAAATTTACAGATGGAACAAAGATGAAAATAAGACCCAAAGAGGAGGCAAGCTATCATGTCACCACTCAGCAAATGTGCAAGATGAGAGCCCGCCCTCAGAATTACAGACTGCCTTCATCTAGCCTTGAACCTGACCCATGGCAGAAAGAAATACTGTACCCTGAGAAGAATAGCAGGACCTCTTTCTTACACTTGGATTTGTCCTTTATGTTCAAACATATTTTCTTCTCTATTCTCCACAGAATCTCAGAATAAACCCATTCATTCATTGATTCATTATAGTTTGGAATGTCTTTCTGTACAAGATATTGTCCCTGACACTGAGACTATATCAATGAAAAAGTAGACCTCAGTGCTTACAGCTCACAGCCCAATAGGCAGGATAAAAATTAAACATAAAAGAAATCACACAAATAGATGCCTACTTAGAACTGCCAGATTATTCCTAAAGAAAAAGTTGGATAACAGCCATTCCTAGTGCACTTATGGTGGGATATTGTAAATAACTGACTATAATATTTCCCCTAAGCCATTTTTGTGTAACGGGCACTTCCTTATTATGCAGGTGCTTATAAATAGTCAGAGTCTCCAAGAGGAGTTTGTAGAGTGGGGTCAGACTACAAAAGAGCCCAGTTATTGATTTCCAAATACAAATACTGAGGTTCCAAATACAGTATTAATACAAAAAAGCATTTCATAAACCAGCATTTGTTTGTTAATTCTATCCCAGGAGGCATGAGGACTTCTAAGTTACAGAAGAGAAAATTTCAGATAGATAACCATTAATTAAATGAGTTTTGTGTTCTCTTAGACAGAGCATTGTACACTGTCCATGGTAGAATCAAGACGCCAATCTCTCCAACCTGTAGGTTTCCAAAACATTTTAGAAGTTTGGTGGAGGATTACACACACACACACACACACACACACACACACACACGATGGTGGATTAAAGAGAATCACACTTTCTGGAGTCAGCAAAGGAGGAGGATTCCCAGACCTGGGCTCTCAAAGATCAAAAGCAGATATAAAAGGGCTATTATTGGATGCACGTGTCCTGCCCAGCTTTGGAGTAACCACACAGATGAATAACATCGAGGCATCAGCATGGCTCATTTATTGTCTCAACAACAGATTAAGAACCCAATGAGAAAAGAGACGTGGGTGATGTGAGGGCTATGGATCTGTGAGGCCATTATCTGCCTTGAGCTCGGCCCACCCTGCCGCCCACTCCTCCATGGGAGGTTATAATGTAACAATAAGCCTGTAATTATATTTTACTTGTAGGGGAAAATTGTGATGACTCAAAAGCCAGCTCATAGACGCACTGGGCACCAGTCTTCCCATAAATGAGAAGGGCCATGCTTGGGTTAAATCTAGAACCCTCAGCATGTGTGAAGGTTAAGGCTAATTCATCATCAGTCTGACAGGCTCAGGAACCACCTAGGAGACATGTCTCTTTGCAGACCTGTGAAGGGTTATTTAGGGTAGCTTAGTCTCTGGACACACCTGGCAAGAATTGTCTTCATTATGTAAGCAAAGGTGAGAAGACCCACCCTAAAAGTAAATCACACCATTGCCAGGGTTGGAGTTCTGAACGTCAAAAAGAGAGGGAAGCTAGCTACGCCTGTGCTCACTGGTCTCTTCTTTTTACCGTAGTTGCAATGGGACAGCTGCTGCCACCCTGACTTCCTCACTATGACCAACTGTAAATCAAAACAAGCCCTTCCTTAAGTTGCTTTTATAGGGCATTTTGTCACAAGATACAAGTAACACTATGGGTCTGTGCACTTGGGAGCACCTGGCTGCCCTGGATTGGGTCTCACAGTGGCTACAAGACATACTTGGGCCTGGCAGGCATAAGAATCCTGGGCCATTAAGTGCATTAAGCTGTGAGTGGTGAGACAACAGGAGACTTGGAGACTCGCACAGGCCTTGGGATCACAGAAAGAAGCCATAGCAAGATTTGTGGTTCATCCAGTCAAAGACCAAAGCGGAAACTGAGTTCCTCTGCAGGAGTAAGGACCAGTGGCTCACAGCAACCAAGAAGCAAACTGGGTAGCCAAAGCCACTAGAACTAATGACTACAAGCATATGTGGAGTCTCTGAGAGAGTCTCTAAAGTTAGATGTGACCTCAGGGATGAGTGTGTCATAGAGAATAAGAAAATCATAATTGGGTGAGCTTTTAACCTTAAGCAGAATACATGCGAAATGAAGGTAGACACACAACGTCACACATCATAGAGACAGGGAGGGAAAGAGGAAGTGAGGGAGGCATCGAGACTGTCCTTGTTCAAAGGGCAAACCCAAGTCCTGCCACTGCCCGGCTTTGGTCCTTCCCTGCTGTCTTGCTTGATTTCTTTATGCACTATGTTTCAAATAAAGTGGTGCAAGGCCTTCTCAGGCTCGGAAGTGCGGGAGGAGCCATGTTCCACTGTTACTACTATCACTGCACCCCTCCTCCCAAACGCTAATTCCCTGAGTGAGGGTTTCCCACTAGGGATGCTCAGAAACGCTTAAAGAGAAATCCCTGAAAGGCCAGCTGAGGAACTACTTCTCCACCAGCCTGGACAACAGTGAAATTAAGCCTGTGTAGATGCGGACCTCAGAATCGGATATCAGCTATGGCTCAGGCAACCCAGAACTTTGCATCCTTGGAATACTTCCGCTTTCTGTCGCCTTAACCTAAGCACCTCTGGAACATGGGAAGCATCACCATTTTCTCTTATTTTCCCTGACTGTTTTATACCTTTATGAGATATAATGTGCACTGAGTATAAATGTGTTCTTAGAACCCAGTAGAAGGCCAGGGACCAAGGAAAGCCATTTGCTATTAAGTAAAGAACCAGGAGTCTGGAACTTGTGAGCAGATTTTACAATTAAGGGCAAAAAATAGAAAACAAATTATCTTGTACACAATACATATTTGTATTCTCAGCACTGGGGAGGCAAAGGTGGAACAATGGGTTCTAGGTTAGTCTGGGCTACATAGCAAGATGCTGTCTCAAAACAATAACAGAAAAAGAAACTCAGTGCCCAGCCACATATAAATAGATGATGATGATCTCTCTCTCTCTCT